>JAQQSU010014505.1:0-11404 GCA_028627135.1 Pseudochirops cupreus | reverse complement strand
CTCTAGACCCACTACCCAATCACAAAGCTACAAGGCACGGGCATTCCTGGAAAACAAGCCTGGCGCCACAGGCTCCACATGACCACATTCAGCCTATTAGGGAACAGAGTATACTTTCAAATATCCAAGGGTCCTCAGTCACGTAGACACTTTAGCAAAGGGCCTAGGGGCAGGGAAGATCTTCAGATTCCCATAACACACATATAACCTATGTCAAATTGCTTGCCTTCTCAATTGGGTGGGAAGCAGGGAGAATTTGGAACTTGAAATTTGAAAAAAAAATGTTAAACTTGTTTTTACATGTAATTGGGAAAAATAAAATATTAAATAAGATCTTACAATATTGTTTTCTATTTTAAAAGAAAGAAGCAAATCAATTTTTTTTTGAAAGTATGTTCAAATGCAAGCACAAAGTATGGGTTACATTTCACAGATGATTGCAACTGCTAACAGTTTTTTTTCTCATTTACCAGAAGAAATCAAATGAAGTCAGCTTCCCTCTGGGGTTTTAAACATTATTATAATTCATCTTAATAATGAAATCCAAATTAAGTGAAAGAAGACAAAATGAGGGGAAAACCCTTTCACTGTCAATAAATAGTTTTATTCAATAAATAGTGGAAAAATAATATCTTTGGGGCATATTTAAATAGGCTGGCAAAATTGTAAACATATAGGTAACCCCTGGACTGAGTTAGCTACCAAAATCAAGCATATAAACATGTAAATACATACATGCAGAAATAGATCTCACCCTCCCTGCCTCAGCCCACCTACCAGGTCCACATCTCTTCTCATGTTCCCAGCCTACCCTCCTTTGACCCTATAGGAAAAAGTACCACAGGAACCCCTAAACCTTCCCCCAACCCTTAATCTTCTTGACAATTATCTAGCTTTCTTTCTTCCTTTTGATTGGACACTAACACCATCCCTTATCACTACTGCAGGAGGGAACCCATAGTCCTGATCCACTCTATTCCTTTATCCTTTCTCTCTTTTTCAGTAACTGTATGCCAGGTTCCACCAGTCCTCTTCCCTCTCCCAAATCCATTACACACAGTTTCAAAGTGCATATGGTCATTCACACCTTTTGGAGAAGGGAGTCATTAAAAACAATAATTCTTATTTGATGGAGGAACATCAGGACTTACCAACTTCCCTATCACTAACCAACACATTTCCCTAGCATATAATCAATGAATTTTAATTATCCCCTGGACCTTGCAATTTGACCTTTAGCTATGCCTATGACACCAGGAGAATCTTCCATCTATGCTACTTCTAAACCTTCTTATGTGTTTTGTCTTCCCCAATTAAAATGTAAACTGCTTGAGATCAGGAGTATTTTCACTATCTTATTTGTATCTCTAAGAATTAGAACACTGTTTGGTGCATAATATATAAAATAATAAATGCTTTTTCACTTATTCATTCATAAGATAACTTTTTTTTGCCTTTTTGGAGGGGCAATTTTGCAGCGCAAATGTATTTAAGAAATGATGAGCAGGATCCTCTCAGAAACATGTGGAAAGACTTATATGAAGTGATGCAAAGTGAAATGAGCAGAATCAGAAGAATATTGTACACAGTAGCAGCAATATTGTATGATGATATACAAAGTTAAGTTATTTGCAGGACAATTGGGGCTAAGTGATTTGTCCAAGGTCATACAGTTAGTAAGTGTTAAGTATCTGAGGTTGGATTTGAACTCAGGTCCTCCTGACTCCAGGACCAGTGCTCCATTCATTGCACCGCCTAGCTGCCCTGATAAGATAACTTCTTAACTTTCTTCCTTTTATTCTCATGAATTCCAAAGAGTCTATAAATATATAACTGGAGTTTATGTGCAAGTAGTATACATAAAACATCCATTTAAGACAAATGGCATAAAAGTTATTCTAAAAGTATGCATATGGACTTCCAGGTAACATGATCAAAAACATGGAGGAGTAAAAAATTTCTCTGATTAACTGCAATTTCTAAAACCTCCTCAAAACATGAGATAAAACAATTGTGAAACATGAGATAAAACAATTGTGGCTATCTTCATAGCCTAGGATATCAAAAATCCAATTGAGTAATTGAGCCTGGTAAGCTAATACAATATCTACTGTCCACAAAACTGTGGCAGGAGGGTTACATGGTTGATTTGCCTGTTAGCAACTGAACTCTATATCACCACCCTTCCTCTATTCACCACCTTAGTGCTACTGAGATCGAAATGGAAATTTACTCAGCTCTTCCTAAAGATCACTACATTAGCAAAGAGTGCCACCATATACCTCAACCAGAGACTGAGGAATAGAGGGAATGGGAGGACACATGTGAAGCTCTGTGGCACTCTACTAAGCCAGAGAAAAGATGCCCAACAAGTAGCTGGTATGAATTATGTCCCACTAGAAGATATGTCAGGCAAAGACCAAGACTGGTGAACAGTTAATTGCATAGTATGGAAGGAAGCTGTCTCTTTGACAACCAGATCTCCAGGGAGATTCCCCTGGGAATCCAAAGGATGGGCATCTACACCTTATTAAAAAATAAGTGGCCAGAAATTGAGCATTGGAGAGAATAAATTTGTGAGTGAAATTACCATTTGTCTCAGGCGGAAGAAAACTCATTTGAAGACCTTGAGCATAAGTATATAAACAAACAAGGAAGCTATTAATAAGAAAAAGACTAATGACTTCCAGATCAGGTAGATAAGTTCAGGCATATATGAATAAATATTGCAAGACAAAGGTAAAAAAAAAAAACGAACATCTGGTGAGACAGAGGAACCTGTGAATTCCAAAGAGAGTATGAAAATACAAGAAATAATTGTGACAGCAGAATTTAGAGCCTGTACAGCAGTAATAATTGGCAAAAGAAAAGAAAAACTTGGATCCATGGTGGTCTCACAAAAAAAAAATCATACTATCAAAGAAATAACAAATGATTAAGAATGAAAATACATGGGGAGAATGAGCCAAGATGGGGGGGAGGGGGAAGCCAGGAAGTTACCTGAACTCTCCCCAGTTTCCCTCAAAAATAACATTAAAACCAAGCCTCAAAATGGATTCTGGAGTGACAGAACCTATAAAAAAGATGGAATGAAACAATTTTCCAGCTTAAAATAGCTTAGAAGGAAATATCTGTCTCAGGTAAAAAGGATAAGAGGTGGGGGAAAAGCACAGTCAAGTGAAGATGTTGTCCAGGATAGCCAGTGGGAGGCTCTTAGCCATAGAACAGATAAGCAACTAATGTCCTGAGGTCCTGGCTCAGTGGGCCAGTGGCACTACTGTGAGTCTTCCAGCCTCAGCATAGAAAGCAAATTGCCAGATCCAGAACCCTAGCACAATTAGGCTGGGCCACCCTAGTCAGTGGGCAAGCCACCAGTACCTGAGGCCCTAGTGCAGAAAGTCAGTGACCAGTCATCTGGCCCCCAGCACAAGAAGCTTGGGACAGTACCCCCTGCACTTCAGCAGGAGAATTCAAATTTAAAAGTCATAAAATAGGCTAAAAATGAGCAAAAAATAGGAGAGTCCTGATCGTGGGAAAACTACTGTGGTGACAGGGAAGATCCAAATACAAACTTAAAAGAGGACGACAATGTCAAAATGCGTATGTGCAAAGCCTCAAAGGGCAAGATAAATTGGTCTCAACTCCAAAAATCTTCCTGAAAGAGCTCAAAAAGAATTTTAAAAATCAAATAAGAGAGGTAGAAGAAAAAATGGGGAAAAGAATGAGAGTTAAGCAAGAGAGAGGCAACAGCTTGGAAAAGGAAGGATAAAAATTGTACAAAAATATTTATAGTAGCTATTTTTGTGGTGGCAAAGAAACGGAAATTGAGAGAGTACCTATCGATTGGGGAATGGCCAAACAAGTTGTGGTATATGAATGTAATGAAATACTACTATGCTATAAGAAATTAAGAGCAGGCAGATTTCAGAAAAACCTGGGTTTACATGAACTGATTCTGAATGAAGCACCAGAACCAGGAGAATATTGTATACAGTAACAGCAATATTGTGTGCAATAATCTCTTCTCAGCAATACAATGGCCCAAGACAATTCCAAAAGACTCATGATGGAAAATGTTATCCACATCCAGAGGAAGAACTATGGAGTCTAAATAGAGATCAATGCATATTATTTTCACCTTCTTTCTTCCTGTGGTTTTCCCTTTTCATTCTGTTTCTTCTTTCGCAATATAACTAATGTGGAAATATGTTTAACATGGTTGCACATAAATAATCCATATCAGATTTCTTATCATCTTGAGGAGGTGGATAGGGAGGGAAGGAAAGATGAAGGGAGAAAAGTTTGGAACTCAAAGTCTTATTTAAAAAATGAATGCTGAAAACTTTCTCTACACATAATCAGAAAAAAACAAAATACTATTTACCAAAAAAAGGTTTAAAAAAAGTATCTATATCTTATAAAATATTCATAGCAATTCCCTTTGTGGTGGCAAAGAACTGAAATTTGAGAGAATGCCCATCAATTGGGCAATGTCTAAAAAATTCACGGTATATGATTGTGATGGAATACTATTGTGCTATAAAAAATGCCCAGCAGGACGCTTTCAGAAAAACCCGGACTTACATGAAATAATAAAAAGTGAAGTGAGCAAAACCAAGAGAACATTGTACACAGTGACATTAATGTTGTTCTAAGAATAACTTCAAAGAACAAAGTCATTTTGAGCATTGTAAATACTCAAATCAACTACAAAGGAGTTATGAAGGAAGATGCTATCTACATCTAGAGAACTGATCAATGGAAGTATGTGTGGTATGGTTCTACATAGATCTATATATTTGTATCTAATGGTACCCTTCTCTAGAGCAGACTGGGGAGGAAGGAAGAAAAAATAAAAAGTGCACAGCAGAGAACAAAAGAAAACTTAGAAGGAAGCACAGAAAAACTGGGTAGCTTTGAAAATGAGGTGTAGAATTTACTGTATAATTTTATATAATTTATTATATAATTTTCTAAAAAAAAAAGCAGTGTGAAATGGAAATTCATAGTTTTATAGTGAATCCTCTTTTTACATTGTGCTGTGTAGATGGAAATATTAAAATGAATAATAAAGATAAAATAATAAATAATTAAAATGAATAAAAATTAAATTTAAAAATTAGTCACCATAAAAAAATTAAAATGGGGGATGTTTATTATTTTACCATCTTGGAAAGTAGAGTACATGTGACCATTGTATTCCATTCCATTCTATGAGAGACATTAGAAACAAATATCTATACATGTCTGTATACTGTGACAAAAACTACCCATACCCTCACTTGAACTTGGAATTTCCTAAAGATATTACTAGCGTCAACAAACAAACAAAAACGGACATTCTGGCCCCAGTTTGTTCAGACCCATTACGTTAGTAATACTACTAACCAGCCTGGGCACCACATAGAGTCAGATTCAGGCCAACAAGACAATAAGTGGAATAAGGATTAGGATTCTCCCATATGATAAAGCGTAGGTGTAGGTGCAGATAGATAACCAGGTCACAGGAATATTAGGACATGTTGTCCTGGGTCGAACTGGGGTAACACACAGAGCAGGCAATAATGTCAGTGTTGCTCTTGTGCTGTGTGCCTTGAATGGAATTGTATGTGTTCATAGGTGCACGTGCTTTTCAAATAAGCTTCTGCTTATTGGATTTTCATACTATGCTTTGGATCTTGTATTGACATTCTACCTGTTTCATAACTGCTTATTTGCTCATTTCGCTTAGCTAATTGTTTGATCTATCATGCCATTTAGTAGATATACATATTATTCCCCACATATTTACTTTTATTTTATGAATATACAATGTGCCACCATGAAAATTTCTGTTTGAAATATCTTGCACGTAATGCGTATTTAGTTGTGGAAGCAAACGCCAAGTGCTTCTCTCCATTATGCTACATCTGTTACATATGTTGTTGCTTTTTTATTTTTTCTGTGTATGTTTTTTTGAGGTGACTTTCTAGGACGTCAGTTAATGTTTTATTCTGGTCCTTGGAGCTATGTTGTAAAACTACAGGCGTCAGGCCTGTTGAAACTGATTTTGCAAGGGACTACAAAATTTCCAACCCAGAAGAGGAATGTAACAAACCCCAGAAACTGTTTGGCTGATTGTAAAACCCACAGGATCTATAGTTCTTCCTAGTTTGAGAATAAAGAAAAACAAGATCAGCTCTCAGACTAGAAGAATGGTGGTGATGGTGATGGTGGAAGTTTTCACAAAGGGAAATGGCAGCAGTTTGGAAGACCTTCAAGGACAGAGACAGAATAAGGGAAAGGTGACATTAGTCACTTGGTAGCAGTGCCATGGGAGCAGCAATTGGTATCTGCCACATTGGAATTTCTCTTTTTTTCAGACTCAGGTCTACAGAAAGTGGTACAATAGTAGTGAGGCATGCAGGTAAGAGAAATATAAATGTAGACCTGGATCTGATCTAGATCTGGATAGTGATTTAGATATAGACATAGATGATATAGATATAGATTTAAATATAGATATAGGTGATATAGATGTAGATATAGATATGATTTAGTTATAGCTATAGATTTAGATATAGATATAAGGCCATGCAGGAACAAATAACTTCTAGCACTTTGGGCCTAGAAAGTCCTTTCTTGAGTCCATAGCTGGTATTCTTCTAAGTGCAATGAATCACGTTCCTCAAAGTTGTCTGCCTCTTTGGGTAACTGTCTTTCTACATTCATTTTCCTTAGCATGTCACTCTATCCTGTATGTGTTTCCTCCTACTGCTATAGTCCCTTAGATACCAGCTAGATATGCTTTCTCTGAAAGTGCTCTCTCTCTCTCTCTCTCTCTCCCTCCCTCCCTCTCTTTCTGTCTCTCTCCCTCTCTCTGTCTCTCTGTCTCTCTCTGTCTCTGTCTCTCTCTCTCTCTCTCTCAAGACATGGGCAGTGGAGAAGGAAAGATAGTAGTAAATAGTTTACATATGAGAAAACTAAGGCACAGAGCAGAAATTACTTGTCCATTGCTAGTAAGTGTCAAAACCAAGAATTCTAAGATCAAGGTTCTTTCCACTGTGTTAAGCTGTTCATAATGGAAATTCAAAGTGCAAAATCCAAAAGAACCAACCTCTTATTTTTTTAATTTTTTACAGAGTACTAAATTTAAACTCTTTGAACAAAGAATGGTGGTAAAGGTACTGACTGAATTTGTAACCAAAACACCTGAATCTAAATATTTTCTCTGCTACTTATTTGCTAGGGGAACCTAGGGAGGTCACTTCACCTTTCTTGTCCCCATTTTCCACATAGGTAAGCTGAGGCAGATGGATTACAAGATCTCTAGGCTCTCTTCCAAATTTAAAACCTATAATAGTTAGCATTCTTGTAGCACCTTCTGTGTTGCAGGCATTGTGCTAAGCATTTTACAATTACTATCTCAACAAACCAGGGATGTAGGTATCATTATTATCCCCATTTTACAGATGAGTAAACAGAGGCAAATGAAGGCTAAGTAACTTGTCCAGGTTCACAGAGTTGCTAACGACCTGAGGCTGGATTTGAACTCTGGTCTTCCTGACTCCAGGCCCAGCACTGTATCTTCTTCACCACCTAGCTGACCCAATAACCTATAATACTTGTTGGTTTAATTTGGAGCATGACTATTGAATTCCTGTAGGTTAGGGTAATGAAAATAGCAAATATCTATATCACTCTTTTAGGGTTTGCAAAGCACTTTACCCTGTTAAGTACTCTACAATAAGGATAATAATAGTATTATATAAGTAAAAATCAGCTTCACTCTCCTTTCTGTCAAACTGAGTACAGAACATGCCAACAAGAGCGCAAGGACATCATCCTTCTCTCAATATCCAAATGTAATTTCTTTGATTCTTGGTAGATCCATGATTTCTTCACTGTGGATACCCCTTCACACTCCTGGCAACCTCTCCACACCTTTCTCCCTATTGTGATTCTTCTCCACATCTTTCTGAGATTCCTCCACAAAGGATCTAACCAAGGTGGTGAAGGCCTTCCTCTCTTTCCTTTTAATATCTAGGGGTACCAATATTCAGACAGTTCATTTGATTTTCCCAGATATTAGGAATCCCTATGGAAGATGACCCCTTTAGCTCCCTATTCTTACCTTCAATATATAGCACACATTGTAGAGCAAAAACTAAAGTGCCAAGGCTTTTTATAGACCAAATTTTCACTTACCTGACAAAAGTGCTTCAGTTTTTGTTTCCTGGGCCCAAGCACGTATGTGTATATCTAGCCCAATGTTACCTAATTACACATCCAATGATAGAAGCGTTAAACACTGGTCAAGATTCCATATCCATAATAACTTGGTGCTTTTTTCCAATTGTTCCCAAAGATCAAGGTAAATATTTACTCCAGAGATGGATGATAACAAAAACTAAACAACTTGGGAACTACTAACAGACTATCTCTTCTTAGCTCCATGAGTTCTATGATAAAGGTATTCTTTCCATTAGTATAAATCAAAATCAGCCATGTTTTCTCATCTTTTATAATTCCTATATTTACATTTTTATAATTCTATACATTTCTCTAAACCTTCTATAGAAGATTTTATTCTCTTCTTCCCAATGTACTGGAGATTTTCACCTATTTCTTTTTCTAAATGTGAAGCTGTTCATTTTGCGTCTCATCCTTGCCATAAGATCACCCTTGTCCTTGAAGATGTCTTTTATGAGACTTCTTTCATACAAGTCATCATCATAAATATGTTGTAGTCCACTTGCAAAGACTTTTCCTGTTGACCCCTAGGTTATTTGTACGTTAAATTCCACTGAAGTCATGGTGTTCGGTAATTCATAGCCATATAACATCACTTGCAGAATATTAGTGTTCTAGAAATGGATTCTGTGGCAGTAAACAGTTCAAGCACATTGAGAGCACTGTATAATTTCCAAAATGATGACTCATTGCTGATCTTCTCCTCCCAAACAACTTTGCACTCTGCTCATATAGGTTCATGATATTGATGTACTGACTCAGTGGGCTGTCCCAACAGCTAGATGGACTGGACACAATCTCTTACATGACATATAAATGTAAAGTCAAGTTCTGATTCTAAATTTCTCTGATGGCTTGGTTTCTTTGGTTCTGACTCTTAAAGTAGAAATATTTCTAAATGTTTAAGAAAATAGAAAGGAAACAAATCTACTAGAGTTTTAAGTGAAGGCTGAATACTGATTTGAGTTCATGTGAAATAGCAATTCAGATTTCTATAGCGCTTTAAGGGCATACAACATGCTTTTCTCATAGCTTTTCTATGAAGGAGGTAGTATAAATATGGTCATTTTCATTTATATAGGTGAGGAAAATTGAAACTCAGAAAGGCTAGATGTCTTGACTAGATAGTAAAAATCATAGGCAGGATTTGAGTATAAGTGTCCCAATTTCAAGTCCAGCATGCATTTTAAATGTTTCCCATTTGCATGAGAATAGTCTAAGGTCCAGTGCCTGGAAAGTGACTTGTTCCTGGTGCAGCAACTGATGAATTATAGAAATGGCTATATCAAACCAATCAAGGGCAGAGCCAAGATGGCAAAGTGAAAGCAGTGACTCACCTGAGTTAGCCCATAAATGTCTTCAGATACCTCTAAAAAGTGAATCTGAACAAATTTGAGAGTGGCAGAACCCACTAGGAGACAGTATGGCAGATTTCCAGCCCAGGTCAACAACATAGAGAATCCTCAGGCAGCATGTGTTGAGCCAGGCAGGAGGGAGCAAAGAGCACTGCACATGGAGCATGTGGACTGCACCAGAACAGAACCAAACATAGCAGAACCTGAGTGAACCCAGGTGAAGTGATTGACCCACCACAGGCTTGAGTCCCAAAACTCTCATCACAGAGCAGGGGTCTTTCAGACCTGGATTGTGGCAGCAGCAGCAGCTACTGCTGGGGCTATCAGCCATATTCTAGATGTTTAAAAATTGCCTACCTGAATTTCTGGGAACCAAGACGGCAGAGTAAACTGTAGCTGCTCTCATCCCCTGCTTTGACTGTGAAAAACCGAGAAAATTGCCCCAATGTAAAATCCTGAAACAGTGAAACCAGTGGCAGACTTGGGAGTGTGGTTTTGGCTGTGCTGAGGTTTAAGGGCACCAGTGCAGGATAGGAGGCATACCACCAGGAGATCCTGAGCCCTGGGGGGAAGGGAGGACCCCAGAACCAGCAAGCATCAACATTAGAACCCTAGGTGTACCTTCACATAACCAGGAGAATCAGCAGATACCAAGGCAGACCAGCCACCAGAGACTGAGCCTGCCTGCCCTTCAGCCTAGGGGAACAGAGGAGGAAACCTGAAGTGACCAGACCACCCCTCCCCCATACCTCACACTGTGAGCTTCAGTGTAACCCTGGGGAAACCTCAAAAGTCCTGGCCTCAGTCTAGGCACTCAGAGGCCACATCACACAAAGTCAATAACCAGGTCCCTAACTCTCAGCATAAGAAGTGTGGGTCATAGCTCTCTGTGCCCCAGAAGTACAGATCCACTTCAAAAGCCAGGAAATAGGTAATCACAATGGACAAAACACAAATTGGAAAAAACAAAGACTTTAGAAGAATCCTATTATGATGAAAGGGAAGAGCAAAGTTCACATTCAGAAGAGGTCAGCATTGATACTATCCCCACATGTGAAGCCTCAAAAGGGAATATGAATAGGTCTCAAGCCCAAAAAGCATTCTTAGAAGAGCTCAAGAAGGATTTTAAAAGCCAAATTAAAAAGATATACAATTGACAAAATGGAAAAAAAAATTCACTGAAGAGAATAGCTCCTTAAAGAGTACAATTGGGAGTGACTAGGTGGTGCAGTGAATACAGCACCAGTCCTGGAGTCAGGAGGACCTGAGTTCAAATCTGGCCTCAGGTACTTAACACTTACTATCCATATGACCTTGGGCAAGTCACTTAACCCCAATTGCCCTGCCCTCCCCCCTCCAAAAAGAAAAAAAAAACCCTAAGGAAAACATTTCTTTAACAATTGGAAATAAATAAGTTGAAGCAAATGAGTCTATACAGCATCAAGAATTAGTCAAAATCTAAAAAATGAAAAAATAGGAGAAAATATAAAATATCTCACTGGAAAAACAACTAACCTGGAAAACAGATCCAGGAGAGATAATCTAAGAAATATGGGTATACAGGAAAGCCATAATGAAAAAATCCTGGACAGTATCTTCCAAGAAATAATCAAGGAAAGCTGCCCTGAATACCTAGAACCAGAAGGTAAAATTGTCATCAAAAGAATCCACCAAATGCCTCCTGAAAGAGATCCCAAATTGAAAACACCAAGGAATATTATAGCCACATTCAAGAATTATCAGGTCAACAAGAAAATATTGCAAGCAGCCAGGAAGAAACAATTCAAATATCACAGAACTTGCAGTTAGGATCACAC
>JAQQSU010014504.1:0-11404 GCA_028627135.1 Pseudochirops cupreus | reverse complement strand
GAGGGGGAGAGAGAGAGAGAGACAGAGAGAGAGAGAGAGAGAGAGAGAGAGAGAGAGAGAGAGAGAGAGAGAGAGAGAAAGAGCATTAGAGATAAAGAAAGATATCAACAGCTGTCTTGTAAGTACCTGGTTGTTTATGTGGTGTTTCTCCCTTTAAGATATAAACTCCTTGAGGGCAGGGGTTATGCTTTTGTCTTTCTTTTTATCCCCAATGCTTAGGACAAAGCTGGGAATATAGTATGTGCTTCCTAGATGTTCGTTGACTTGGCTTAAAAAATAAACACAGCATTTTATTTCCTTGGACTGAAACTATTCATGTAGAGAAACAAGTCATCCTCAGGCAGTCGATGATGCTGGCAATAAGGAAGCAGCAGGGCTGATAAAGGTTCAAAAATTCCCAGCAGTCAAGGACAGAGCTGATTGTCAAGAAACAGCTGGTTGGTGTTTTGACTTGATCTGTACAACCCACTACCAAAAAAAAAAGCCTTTGTTTTTGGTCTCCATTGGAAAACCAGACCTGAACAGCAGCTGGGTAGTCCTGAGCCTGGATTCTGCAGCTAATTCAGGTTCAGAACAGGAAATGCTCAGTGACATTGGCAGTCAGTGCAAAGCATTTCCTGAAGAGAGCCAAAAAAAACCTAAGACTGGAGGAACTTCCTGATCAGGCAATGAGGTCAGTGTCAAAGGGGTAGGAGCAGAAGACAGAGGAGCCACTTGACTAGGTAAGCCAGAGAGACTTGTTAGATCAGGGATGGAAATCAATAGGAAACTACTGTCCAAAGGCTTTTAAACTTTTGGACCAAATACTATGGATTTGGAAAAGTTTCCAAATTATTTGTGGAGTATGTGTGTATGTATGTCTAAAAGGACATTAAATAGATGGGGGGAGGGGAATTTATGTAAGAAACTCCAAATGTAGACATTCCCTCCACCAATGCATATCAGTAACTTATTCACACTTTAGCTTCTTAGAGAGATTTGGGTCACAAAAAGAAGAGACCAACAAAAACCAACTCACGCTATTAGTTCCAATATTTAACTCACATCTGTTACCTGGGGTTTAGATTTTCAAACAAAACCAAATTTCACAAGTAAGATCAACACACAGCAGCAGCATTACTAAACCATTTCTGAATATCTTATTTAATTAACCAGGGCAGCATCACCAGAATAATTTCTGAAACAAATTACCTTAAATTACGTTTGGTTTCAAAAACAATTACCTGATGATACAATGGTGTTCTTCAAGAATAGATCTATCCAAAGAATTTATTTTCTGTCTTCCTGTTCCAAATCCAAAGGTCTCAAATTCTTATTATCTAACAACTGCCTACTGTCTCTTCTGAAATTGGTTGTGGTGTCTTAGTCTGGGATACAAAGAATATTTGATACTTTTCACCATATTCAACAATCTATGAGTTCAATTGGTTGGTTACATGTAGATAACAGAGTCCCAATTCTCCTTTTATTTGGTTTTTCTCATGGCCTTATGGAAAGACCAATTCCTTAATACATTCATATCTTCCTAAAAAAAACAAAAACAAAATGTTACCTGGGGGCCCTTAGTTAAGTCAGTTGTCCATGGTCATAATACTAAAAACAGTAATAGCTAATACTTAAAGATTTACGAGGTGCCTTACAAATGTTATCCCATTTCAGCCTCACAACAACCCTGGGAGGTAGGTGATCATATTATCCCCATTTTACAGAATGGAAAACTGAGGCCAAGAGTGGCTAAGTGACTTGCCTGGGGTTACACAAGTAAGGGTGTGAACTCAGGTCTTCCTGATACCACTCTATCCAGGTAGCTAGCAAGAAAACGATTTAACTCTAGACTTTCTTGACTCCAAATTTTTTTTGGAGTCTATTACATCATGCTGCCTTACACTTCTCTTGCACTAAAGTTTCTTAAGGGTAGGGACTGTCTTTTGTCATTCTTTGCATCCCCAGTGCTCAGCACAGTGCCTGACCCATATTAGGCACTTAATAAATGTTTATTGATTGCTATTAAATGAAATATCCAAATTATATTAGTAGATTTAAAAGATAAAAATTTGATATCCTCTGAATTTAGGCACAGGTTCCCTTGCTGAATCTCTTTCCTCGTTTACAAAATGAAGAGGCTAGCCTAGATCATTTCTAAGATTCCTTCCAGCTCTAGAGTTCTTATGATCCAGTGAATAATTGGGACATCAGCAAAAGCCACTGCCCCACCTTCCCAAAGCTTGCTTTGAGGAAGGGTCAAGAAGGGCAATTTAATGGGCATGTTATTGGGGATAAAGGGCTGTTAATGCACTACCTTCGTTTTCTTTCAATACTTTGTTCTGGAAGAGACATTAGCTCAGAGATTATCTCTGAGGAGTTACAGAACAGGAGGTAAATTGTAGAAGACAGGCTGCTAAAGGGGACAATTATGTTGAAATTACAGTAATACCCGAGCCAGTCTCAGAAGGCAAAAACCAAGGGAAAGAGGGGCAATTTCACTGATTTAATTCTGTCAGGGGAAGGAAGCAGAGTGTTTTAAATGATAGAGTACAGGATTGCATTTGTAAAAATTTGCTTTTGAAAAGCTGCCTGAAACGGAAGCTTGTCTTAGGTTAAGTCCAGTGTGGTAATTGGTCTTTTATGTTTTTGAATTTTTCTTGACTGATGTTGGCTTTGAAAACCGAAAAGCATTTTCCTTTTTCTCCCCAAAAAAGCAGCCACAGATTTTTCCCCTGGGGCTCAGTTAGTGGAACTGGGAGATGGCTGAAACCAGACTGATCTATGGGTGCGGTATGAGATAAGAAGAAATACAATCTTTGGGGTACAAGAGAAGGTCCAGGAAAGAGGACATGTAGAATAAGGGTGTCAGAAAGCAAACAACTGGAAGTGATCTACCTCTACCTTGTTTCCTGGTATCATAGATTGGAAAGACTCCTAGATTCTGGGGCAGGAGGTGGATCTGAGGCCTACTTTGAACACTTAGGTTGGTTAACCTAGGCCCCTGGAGCCTCAACTTTATTGTCTGTATAATAGGTATAAGAATTCTTTCATTATCTAGTTCACAGAATTGTTGGTTAGAACATGGCATCAAGTGGTTCTAAGAGCTCCAGGCAGGAAGTTAGCATGAGGGAAGTCTAGCGGAACATAGGATTAGGAAGGGGCCTCAGACATTATTCATTCCAACCCATGCATGAGCAGGAAACCTGTCCATAACCTTCTCCACAAGAAATTATTGGGCTTTCATCTAAAGACTGGAGTTCACTTTTTCCTGAAGCAGCTCATTCCACATTTGGCCAACTCTAGTTTTTCAGTTCTTCCTTATTTAATCTACCTTTTGGAACATCTATCCATTGTGCCTAGTTCTGCCTTTTGGAACCAAACATAGCAAGTCTCTTTACTCTTCCATATTAAAACCCATCAAATACTTTGACATCCGTAAATTTCACCTTCTCTTCTCCAGGTAACACAGAGATATTAGACTTCTAACTACAAGGGACCTTTCAGCTACTCGATACCAGATCTGGGAGATTTTCTTGTTTGGCTCTGCATGTCTGTTATTAGGGATTTCTATGTCTTCTTTTTGTTGTAGTTCAATTGTGGACAAGAGGGAGGTACTGAGGATAAATATGGGCTAATTAAAAATGAAATTTAGTTTAAAAATTTGGTACACAGACAGGAAACCAAGGGCAGGTCTTAAGTACAAGGGTATAAATGGGGTCCGGGGAATGAAATTTAGGAACAAGGTAGGGGTTTAATCACAAAAGAATAAGCCACTATCTAGGTAATGGAGCCAGGCTACAATCTGGGCAAGATCAGAAACAAGACTGGCTTGCCAAGAAGTCGCTGAATTTAGCCCTCTTTGTATCCCCCCTGCTCTGTGTCATTGGAAGTTCCAGATTTTAAAGTGAATTGAGCCTACAGGTGGGTAGTAAGCAATGAAGCTAAGTGTGATTGTTAAAAGAATTGAGTAGAAGATCCTTCATCCTACTTTTGAGTAACAATGGAACCCAAGAAAGCTGACAGGAGTTATACTATTGTTAAGGTGTATGTTTTTATTGGAAGTAGGGTTGGCCTGATGAGCAAGCAAAGACCTCTTTCCATACTGACACTGATCCATTAAGCAGAACTCTGCAGCTGGGTGGTGCAGTGGATAGAGCACTGGGCCTGAAATCAAGAACATTGGGTTCAAACGTGGCCTCAGATACTTTACTAGCTGTATGACTATTTTCCTCAGTTTCCTCAACAATGAAATGGGAATAATAAAAAAAAAAATAATAATGATAGCTACCTCACAGAGTTGTTGTAAAGATCAAATGAGGTCTTATTTGTTAAAAAAAAAAACAACAAAACAAACAAAAATCCACTTAAGACAGGGATACACAGTGGGCATTATATAAATACTTATTCCCACCCTCCCAAAGAGTTGGTACTCTTTGGGTCTAAGCATTTAAACACCTCTGGATCTGACTGATTTTATGATCATCTAGCCCATGTTTTCCCTCCTTATCCACATAAATATTAGGAGAGAACTTATCAGATATCTTATAGAATTCCAAGCTTACCATGTCTATATTCTTCCGCCTCATATGATCTCCAGCTTTTCCAGCCTGTTAAAAAAAGAAAGGAGTAGTCTGGAATTTATTTGTCCTTAATGGAAGCCCGCTGGCTCTTAGTGATTGCTGCTTCCATTTTTAAATGCTCACAAACCATCCCTTTAATAATGAATTTTAAAATTTTGCCAGGAGTTGGAAGTTAAACTCATAGGCCCGTAGTTTGAAGAATACATTGGACAAAGGATACAAAAGTTGCCCAGTTCTAGTTATGAAGCATCTTTTCCTTTCTCTGTGATTTTGAAAAGCTCACTAATGGAAGCAATGCCACCCCATCTGCCCCTTCTTTTAGTACTCCTGGAAGTAGTTCATCTCTGAACTCACGGAAGGCAACGAGGCAACTTGTTATCTCCTCGCTTGTTGGGTTCTAACTCCTAGTTACAGAGTTCTTCTCTATCCTTCTCAGTCTGAAGACAGTTCTAGATGATAAAGGGGAAACACAATAAAAGTTGGGTTGTTCTCCCATTTCCCCACCATCTATTATTATCAAATATTTATTCTGAACAGTTAGCCTCTCACCTCTTTGATCCCCCTCTTGATCCTAACCCAGCTAGGAGAGAATTATGGGAAATGAGTGAACCACCCTGACTCCATCTCCTGACTCAATTCTGTATCTAGCTTGGTTGCCTTTTTATTCAATTATGGTCTAGTCCAATTTCTGTCTTCTAAGAAAACTTTACTCAATTACGGGAATTGGGAGAAAACTTAAGGCATTGCTTGAGCCTAACCTGCATAGATGGGAAGCTGGACCACCTTCATTTGTTGCTTAGAGACCCTTAGCTAAGGACTTAACTTATGTTGAACAGAAACCCAGTCAGATCCAAAGATTGAGACAAGGAGTTTTCTCCAAGTAACCCATATGTCTTATCTGAAAACTGGCCCCTTACTTGTCAACAGCTACTGTTTCCATGTTCCTTTGATTAAATATAGACACTTGGGGGGAGTGGGACACCTCTTTTTTTCTATTTCAGGGAATTATGCCTGTTTACTGCCCCCTTCCCACTCAGAAAGCCCCTCCTAATCTTTCTTCCCATTAGGAAGAAGATTACCTAATCTTGTATCCTACTTTACATCCTGTTAATTGTTTTCTTTTAACGCATAAGAATCTGTCTCTGATTGTTTTCGACCTGGTGCCAACCTAAGGTGATGTAGTCCCGATTTGTTATGTAACAGCATGCATTGCTTAATAAATCAGTATGCTTAAAAGCTAACAGCTTTGTTTCTTCAGTCATTTCAGATTTCACGCATCACAGCTAAGAAATCTCCTTTGCTGTTCATCACCAAATTTACATCATTCTGTGCTTTGTCAGTCAACAAGCTTTTGGTAAACTTTATTATTATATGGGAGGCACTGTGCTAAGCACAGGGATTAAAAGAAGGACAGAGATACTGTGCCTGCCCTCAAGGAGCTCACAGTCTATTGGTGGATGCAACACACAGACAACTATGTACATATGAGAGCCTTAGAAGTTAGATGGAAGGTAATCTTAGGGGCTCTGGAGAGAGGAGGGAAACACATGTGTGCATATATGGACATATATGGATATGTGTATATACGTATATAGTATGTGTATATTTGTATACACATGCATTGTTGGTTTTGGTCAGTCATTTTTAGTCATGTCTAAACCTTCATCACATCACCCCATTTGGCATTTTCTTAGCAAAGCTACTGGAGTGGTTTGCCATTTCCTTCTCCAGCTCAATTTATAGAGGAGGAAACTGAGGTAAACAAGATGAAATGACTTGCCCAGGGTCACACTACTAGTAAGTGTCTGAGGCTGGATTTGAATTCATGAAGATGAATCTTTTTGACTTCAGGCCTAACATTCTATTCACTGTGCTACCTAGCTGCCTTTCATATATACACACACTGCTGAAAATGTCTCAACAATAACATACGTGTCTGTATACATGCATGTGTATATATACATGAATATGTCAATATAATAACATAATATAGTATATACTGTAACATGCTATAATACAAGATAATATATGATATAATATAACATTATATAATATTATATAATAAATATGATATGACATGATATAATATAATTAATATGATATGATATGATATGATATAACATAATATGTAACATAATGTAATGTAACATAACATAATGTAATATAGTATAATAAATGCAACACAACGACCCAAGAGTCTTAGTGCAGTTTTAAACTTTAACACTTACATATGTACATGCACACATAATGTACATATACACATATTTGTGTAGTGTCTACCTATGTGTGACACCTGTGTAAACATGCCTATATACCCACGAATGGCTCCACATGCATGTGTGCATACACGCCTACATATGCACGACATGGACAATATGACAATTTCATTTTCCTGACTATGTACATTTGCTTACCAAGGTTTTATTTTCCTTTGGAGGGAGGACAGGTAGGGAGGTGAAAAGAAGAAAAAATAAATTTTTATTCATTGAAAAGAATAAAATCACATTTAAAAAATTGTTTTTAAAATGGGAGTGAAAGGACCAGTTTGCTATCCTTAGATGCTCAGAGTCCATAGAGCAGACTTGAACTGAAGTCTTGCTTCTAAGACATAATGTCTCACAACCCTAGGAATGTCACTTAACCTCTCAGTACCCTGGGAAACTCTGTAAGACTCTTCAGTTGCAAAGCAGGTGCTGATCTGCATTGGTAGAGGGAGTTTCCCCACAGGGAGTTCCCTACACCAATAAAATAACAGATCTCATCCCAAAATAAGGGGAGGGGGAGTAGCTATCCTTGTACCATCTGCCAATGCCAGTTGTATCTTGGCAGTGGATCAGTGCTATGTAGGCAGAACAGTTTTAAAAAGTCAGCAGCTCAAAGTACTTGGAGAAGGCCCAAAGTACTACTGGCTTCTGGGTCCCAGAATCCAACCAAGACCCTGCTGAGTTCCAGTGTTTCACAGGATCAGAGACTCGTAGCTGGAAAACCTCTTGGAGGTCACTTAGTCTAACTTTCTCATTTTAGAGATGAACAGAGGTCCAGGGACATAAAGTCACATTAGTGACTAGGATCTGAACCCAGGCCTATTGATTATAATATTAGCACTCCTCCTACTTTCCTTTCTGAAACCTTTGCTTGATTAATTGCATCCATCCTTAGCTGCTCCTCACTTAGCCCTTCTCACCCATATTCCCTTCCCTGGGTTGGGTTTGCTGCTACTTTTCACTCTGGTTCTCCTCTCTGCCAGCATGAACTGATGTAGCCCAGACTTAGGCTAGAACCCTCATTACCACCCTCCCTACCCCCTGTCCTCTGGGCACAATGGCCAGGCAAGAGCAGCTGTGCAAGGTTGTCCTGACCTGAGTGAGTTAATGGTGTGTGATCATTTTGAAAGCATCTCATACAGAGTAATTATTTTCATTGTTATCACTCTCCATTTTCCATCATTGAAGAGCTGGGCTTCTTCACTGCCGCTCTCTCAGCAATATGATTATTATCCAGACCCTCTGTCGATGTCAAAGTAAGCACTGGGACCAGATGGTCCCCATTCTGGAGCTCCAGAAGTGACATTAAAAAAAGAGTGGGCAGAAGGATTTTATTAGTCACTTGTTGACTTGGAAGCAGCCGCCTTGTTTCCCCCTAAAATTTACAAGACTGATAGAACATTGAACCAACTCACACTAAAGGTTTGGACAACAGGGCCTGGATTGACATAAGCTCATAGGTAAGGAATGTGGGGAGGCTACTGTCAGAGTGGGGATGGGCGCTCCAGCCTCCCAATTCCAGAAGTCAAGACCTTTCAAAGACAATATACTTTAAAAAAAAATGGAGAGTAGGGATGGGAATTGAGGGTGTGGATACTGATATAATGAATAAAGACTGGTCTATTTCATCGGCATAGTGAGCTCCATTCCTTCAAATGAAGGAAACCACTTAATGACAGTCTGTTTGTAAATTGGAACCAGGAATGTAATCCCTTTGTTGTTAATAGACCAGGGAAAGGCCTGGGTGGGACTCAAAATCTTGGCATTTAGAGCAAACCCTTATAGGCTGAATACTTTGTCAAGGCTGCCCTGGCCTACTGCTCCCATCTCCATGTTCTCTTGAATAGCAGATTATTCAGATTCTTTATCACACAAAGTATAAGGAAGAGAGAGCTGGATTCCTATCTCTAGGACCTATGCTTGAATTCTTTCTCTATCATTCTATCATTTATTATGAGTATGATCCTGGTTAAATGTCTCTCTCTCTCTTTTTTTCTCTCTCTCCCTCCTTCTTCCTCCCTCCTTCTCCCTCTCTCTCCTCCCCATCCTCAGTTTTCTAACCTGCAAAATAGAGTGAGATAGAGTTAGGTAGAATGAATCAAAATGAGTTCCCTTCCAATTTTAAATCTATAATCTATGACCTTTTGACTCTATTAGAAATTACATACCACTCAGTGGCCTAGTTGGAAAGTCAATCTGACAAGAGTTTCTATATTCACTCATCAAAAGTCTTTTAAATTCACTCTTTCCTTAACATCTCCAGTGGTGAGTATTACCTTTAGTCCAACCAACCAGCAATGATTAAGAGGTAGGTAGGAAGGGCAAAGGAGGAAATTCTGGGCTTGGAGTCAAGAACATCTGAATTAAAATCTAGCTGTATGATCCTGGGCAAATCATCTAACCTTTCCCAGACTTAGTTTTCTCATCTGTATAAATAAGGGGTTGGCCTCAGTGGTCTCTAAGAGTCCCATCTAGCTTGAAATCTGTGATCCAATGATAAGTTCTTTGAAAGGAAAATTTTGGCAGCCTAGGAGAAACCTTATATCTTTCAGAGTTACCGGATAAGGAGTGCTTTTAAACCCTCATCTGATATTTGGCTGATCTATTCCCAGAGCTAATTTAGATCTGCTTATGAGAGGTACAAGTGGACATTGAAATGCCTTGAATTTTAAAAAAAAAAAGAAAAAAAAAGAAAACATTTCAAGTTAGTGTTTAATCAGCAACCTTCATCCCTGGAGAACAAATGGCCTTTTTTAAATATCCATTTAAAGTAATAATGAGAACAAGAAAATACCCCCATTTCAATTAAGTAGCTTAAACAACAATACAAAGTACTTCTTAAGCAAATACTACACATCAGGCCCCATGCTAAACAATGGTAACAGAAAGACCAGCAAAGGATGGTGTCTGCTCTCAAGGAGCTCACAGTCTTAATAGGGGAGATGCTGCAAATGACCATACGCAAACAGGAAATGTGCAGAACAGCATGGAGACAATCCATGGGGGAAGGCATTAGTCAACGGACAACGATAACCAAAAAGCCCAGAGCCAATCAGTCAGCTCCTGTCTCCATCAAGGAGAATCATCCCAAGATTAAAAAAGCTAGAACAAATATGCTTACACCCATTCATTCATTCAACAAACATGTATTTGCAAATACATACAGCAGAGACAGGTATATGTAAGCATAAAATACCTTTGGTTTAGAGTTGAATAGTAGAAGGAGATGGTCAATATCGCTTTTGAGAAATTATACAGATCTTGCAGTGATTCCAGGTTGCTCCTGGGGGCAAAAACAACAACAACAAAAACCTTTTTTTGATACCAATATTCTTTTTCTGCTTTGTAACTGTGAATCATGAAATAATGTATTTCAAAGAATCAAAATTTTAAGTCACCCAAAGAGAAATGCAGAGATGTATGCTGAATGTAAGGAGATGCCACTTTCGATGTGTAAACAAGAGCTAACGTAAAAGACAGCGTCCAAGAGAAGAAGTTAAAAAAAAAGGAGACTAGAATATTACCAGTACTCAGATAATGTTCAGAAAAGACTTAGGAGAAGGCTGCCATCATATTGGATGGGCCTTATAGGGATGACATATGGCGAAAACATGGGCACGAGTCACAGAAGATTGTAAGGCATGGAAAGAGAACCCAACAATGGAATCAAAAATTCACTGAGGTATTGAAGTAAGAGCAAAATATGCTATTGATAACTCAAGACCCAAGATAGTATAGGAGGCGTTAAGAGGCACTACTTAGCTGTCCCAAATGAATTTGTTTCTCTCAGTCCAAGTGAACTTTTCCCAATGCACTGAGCGAATGATGATAAAATCTGCAGTATTATTAAAGGTAATTTAGTAATTTTATGTAGAGGTAATTTTCGGGAAGACTCATCATCCTGAGTTCAGATGTGACCTCAGACACTTACTAGCTGTGGGACCCTCTGTTAGCCCTCTTTGCCTCAGTTTCCTCATCTGTAAAATGATCTGGAAAAAGAAATGGCAAACCACTTCTTTGCCAAGAAATCCCCAATCATGAGGAGTAAGCCATGGGGATCATGAGGAGTAAGCCATGATTAAAAGATGACTAAACCTCAACAATGAAAGATAGTAGAAATATTTTATGTGTGCTAAGTTCAGGTTAAAAATTAATTTAAAAGTAAGAAAGAAAAACAACTTGCTACTCTAAAAAGTACACTCCTTCTCTTTGTCCCGTTCTTATGTGTTCACAAAATATATGCCGTATCAGCAAAATGATGGGTGTTGCCAATGTTATGATTTAATCATAGAAATACATTGTAATCACAACAGCATATGTTTCTGGGAAATGAGGAACTAGGAGTTGTAAAGTATGATGAAAGAGTTGGAAGTAAAGCAAAGGTTAGAAATGCTAGAGCCTCAGGATGATTTTAGATGTTTAGAAGACAGAGAACTAAGGGAAGAAGGGTGTGAGAAAGTAGGAAATATAGGAAGCACGAAGTACAGGAATGTACTTCTTGAGTACAGGAGCTCCTTGAGCTCAGGAACTTCAAGGACTATTGCATTTTTGTTTCTGTATCTCCAGTGCCTGGTG
>JAQQSU010014503.1:0-11404 GCA_028627135.1 Pseudochirops cupreus | reverse complement strand
AAAAAAAGAACTCAACAGAGGCAGAGGTCACAAAAAAAAACCATTTCTAGAGTTCTATAGAATAATTGTGATGGCAGCTGACAGCCTTGCTCTACCTTATTGGAAAGGCTCTTTTCGTTTCTCCATTATAGATAGCATTAGCTGTGGGTTTTCCATAGATACTGTTTACCCTGTGAAGGTTGGGTCTGTTTATTCCTATGTTTTTTACATAAATAGGTAGTGTGCAACTAGGTCCCCATTAGTGCAAAAATGAATCCCTTGAAGTTGTCATGATATTTGAATTCACAGTACATATTTCCATTAAACTGAAATCTATTACCATATTTTACATAATTATAACTTTGAATAGTGCAAATTTGAATGTATACAACATTTCAGAGGCTTCGTTATTCACACTAATTGGGACCTAGCTGTATTGTTGGTTTTTTTTAGTTTTTTTTTTATTTACTCATTTACTTTTAATTTACAAGATTCAGTTCCACAATCACTTGAGTTTCAGATTTTCTCCCCTCCCTCCCCCCCCCCCCATGGTGGCATGCAATCATGTACAGGATGTCCAAATACTTTCACATTGTGCAATAGTTTGGTCATATAGAAGGGTTGTAACCAATGAGTGATCACTGGGAAAAGAAAAAAAAAAGCAAAACCAGACATGAAAGAGAACGATAACGAGTTTTGCTTCAGTCTCCATTTAAACTATAGTCTTTCTAGATCTTTCTCTGAGTTTAGGTATCTCCTTCCATCCTGAGGCTTGTAGAGTTGTCTTTAGCTGTGCATTGTTGAGGGTAGTCCAGTTTATCAAGGTTGGTCATCATATGTACGATGTGTCTGTGACTGTGTACAGGTCCTAGCTGTATTGTTATGTATTTTCAGCATCTGTTGATATAATACTGTGATATTTGGTGTTTTCATTATTAATATGGACTCTGTTGTGTTTATGGTTTATTTTTTTAAATATTATACTTCTCCCACGTCTTTGGTACAAATTCAATCTGGTAAAAGTGTATAATTTTTGTTCCATTACTATTGCCTCTTTTTTTCTAATATGCAATATTTTTGTATCAATAATCAATAGAGGTGTTGGTCTGTAATACTCTTTCTTTGATTTCCCTGACATAGGTACTATTTATCTCATAGAAGAAGTTTGATAGGATGCTTTCTTTTCCTATTTTTGCAAACTACTTTTATAATATTAGAATTAATTTCTCTTTGTATATTTAATACAATTCTCTTCTAAATCCATATGGATCTAAGAGATTTTTTTTTCTTCATCTTTGGAAGTCCCATTATGACTTACTCAGGTGTTTTTATGATTCTTGGTTATCTAGTTCTCTACTAATTTTTCTGTTAAGCTGAGTATTTTACATTTTTAAAATATTCACTGATTTCATTAAGTTATCTAATTTTGTTGGCATATAATTAAGGAAAATAATTTCTAGTAATTTCTATTATTTTCTCATTGCCTATTATGAATTCTCCTTTTTATTTTTGAGCATAATAACTTGGTTTTCAACTTTTAAAATTAGCTAATGTTTTATTTAATTTTTTCCCCAAGGACCTAGCTCCTGGTAGAAGGAGGGAAACAACACAAGCTCCCCCCATAACTACCTCAAATACCTATAAAATATGACTCTAAACAAATCTTAGAGCTACAGAACCCACAAAGTGACAGAGACAAACAAATCTCCCACTGAAGGCAACCTGCCAGGCAGACAGGAAGGGTCCATCACAGGGTACCCAGGAGCCCACAGTTTTAGCCCCAGGGTGGCCCCAACCAGCAGTGGCTACAGCAGACTTTGGAAGAGTTGATCACCTGCAGCAGTGGTGGTTTCCAGAATTATCAACCCGTAAATGCCAAAGACAAAGTAAAAGATCAGTGTGAAACTCTATTGGAACTGGATTGCACAGAGGAGTATGTCTGGCCTCTGCCCCCAGAGCAAGTAGTGGTGGAGGTGACAAGGCTGTGCAGCTGCCTCCACATGGCTGCTTTGGAGCTCCTGGCCTACAGATTTTAGGGGGAACCAAGCGACCATTCAGAGGGTAATCACTCTTTCTTTAACTGGCTTGGATCTGGATCACAGTCTTGGGTGATGGTCCTGAGGTGTGTGATCAGTAAGCCAGAGCTTATGGGGGCAGCAGAAAGGGCACCCAACTAATAGCTCCAGCAGCTGCAAAAAACCCCAGCTATTTGGGACAAATTGCTCCTCTCTGGAAGCAGGGTTCTACTGTGGCAAAGAGCTCAAAAGTCAAATAATTGAGTGGCAACATGAGCAAGCAAAGGAAGCAAAGCAAGCACAGCAATCCAACTTTAGATTCCTCTTCTGGGGACAAAAAGGATCAAGGCATGGAAAAGGAGGAAGACAACACAGTCAGAAATACTGCACCAAAAGCTTCCAAGAAAAATATGAACCATGGAGGAGCTCAAAAAGGATTTTGAAAACCAGGTAAGAGAAATGGAAGAAAAATTGGAAGAGAAAAGAGAAATGAGAATAATGCAAGAAAGTCATGAAAAGAGAGTCAACAACCTGACTGAAGAAAATAACACCTTAAAAAATAAATTAACTCAAATGGCAAAAGAGGCCCAAAAAGCCAATGAGGAGAAGGATGCCTTAAAAAGTCGAATCTGCCAGATAGAAAAAGAATCTCAAAAGCTCACAGAAGAGAATAATTCCTTCAGAATTAGACTGGAGCAAATGGAAGCTAATGACTTTATGAGAAACCAAGATGCTATTAAACAGATCCAAACAAATGGAAAAATAGAAGGCAATGTGAAATATCTCATTGGAAAAACCCCTGACCTGGAAAATAGATCCAGGAGAGATCATTTTAAAAGTATTGGACTACCTGAAAGCCATCATCAAAAAAATAACGTAGAAATCATCCTTCAAGAAATTCTCAAGGAAAATTGCCCTGATATTTTAGAACCAGAGGGCTAAATAGAAATTGAAAGAATTCATCAATCATCTCTTGAAAAAGATACCCAAAAGAAAACTCCTAGAAATATTATAGCCGGGTTCCAGAGTTCTCGGATCAAGGAGAAAATATTACAAGCAGCCAAGAAGAAACAATTTGAATATTGTAGAAACACAATCAGGATAACCCAGGATCTAGCAGCTTCTACATTAAGGGATCGAAGGGCCTGAAATATAATATTCTGGAGGTCAAAGGAGCTAGGATTAAAACCAAGAATCACCTATCCAGCCAAACTGAGTATAATGTTTCAGAGGAAAATATGGTCATTCAATGCAATAGAGGACTTTCAAGTATTCTTGATGAAAAAACCAGAGTCAAATAGAAAATTTGACATTCAAATATAGGAAGCAAGAGAAGCGTGAGAAGGTAAACAGGGAAAAGAAATTATAAGGAACCTATCAAAATTGAACTATTTACATGCCTACATGGAAAAATGATAATTGTAATTTATGAAACTTTTGTCAGTATGAGGATAGTTGAAGGGAATATATGTGTGTGTGTGTGTGTGTATATATATATATATATATATATATATATATATATATATATATATATATATATATATGAATTGAATGTGGCTTAAGGAGGGAATAACATACAAACTAAACTGGATATGTTACCCTACAGGAAAGTAGGGGGGAAGGGGATAAGGGGGGGATGATAGAAAGGAGAGAAGATTGGGGAGTATGGTAGTTAGAAGCACACACTTTTGAAAAGGGACAGGGTTAAAACAGAAAATAGAACAAGTAGGGGGTGGGATAGGATGGAGGGAAATATAGTCAGTCTTTTACAATATGTCCTTTGTGGAGATGTTTTGTGTAACTACACATGTACAACCTACATTGAATTGCTTATCTTCCCAGTAAGGGTGGGTGATGAGGGAAGATGGGAAAGAATCTGGAATTCAAAGTTTTATAATCAAATCTTTAAAAAAATATTATTATTATTATTTTTACATGCAGTTGCAAAATAAGGTATATAGGCACTGGGATATGGAGATCCATCTCGCCTTACCAGAAAGTTGGAGGGAGAATGGGGGAGGATATAGGAGAGAGCAGATTGGGGGAGGGGATATTCAGTGGGATCACTGTTTTGGGGTGGTGGGTAGGGGAAAGACTGGGAGAAAATTTGTAACTCAAAATCCTGTGGAAATGAATGTTGTAAACTAAAAATAAACATAAAATTTAATTTAAAAAGCAAAGAATCTAGCTCCCAGCTTTGTCAGTTCCATAAGATTGATTTTTTTTTTTCAGTTTTGTTTATCTTTTCTTTAATTTTCTTAATTTCTGTTTTTGTATTTGGCTGAATTTTTTTAATTGTTGCTTTCCCAGTTTTTATACTTGCTTCCCTAATTCCCTGATCTCTCCTTTCTCTCTTTTGTTGATAAAAGGATATAGACAGATACATTTTCTTTCAAAACTACTTTGGCTGCATCCCAAAACTTTTGGTATAGTATCTTAATGTTGTCATTTTCTTTGGTGAAATAATCTATGCTTTCTCCAATTTGTTCTTTGACCCACCAATTCTTTAGAATTGAATTATTTAATTTCCATGTATGTTAGAATAATTTCTTCAATTTTGTTGATTATAATTTTATTGTGTCACGTTCACCAAAGGATATATTTAACTTTCCTGCATTTATTTGTGAGTTTTTTATGTCCTGATACATGATTAATTGTTGTAAATATGCCATGTACAGATGAGAAATATCTCTAATCCTTTCAATACTTATTCAGAGAGTGCCTGAGAGCTGTCAAATCTAATTTTTTTTCTAAAATGCTAATCAGATCCTTAAGATCTGTCTTGTTCATCTTTTTTGTTAGATTGGTCTAGTTCTGAAAATGATATCATTAAGGTGTTGATTTCTGTTTCTCTCCATAATTTGATTAGCCTTTCCTTTAAGTATTTAGATGCTATACCATTTGGTGTATGTATGTTAAGTATTGGTATTTCATTATCTGTGGTGTTTTTAAACAGAATATACTTTTCTTGCTTATGTCTTTTAAATGTATTTTTTTTGTTGTTCTCATGCCCCAGGTCATGATCAGCACCTTTACTTTTTTTTTGACTCACTTGAAACATAAGAAAACATTTCAGCTCCTCATTTTGAACTGAGTCAGCATGTTTAAGGTTTGCTTTTTTGTAAATAGCATTTTGCTTTCTAATTCACTCTGTGACCTTCCTCTATTTTTATGTGTGAATTATACTATTCACACTCACAGTTATGAGGGTTAATAACATATCTCTCTCCATAATATCCTTTTATGTCTTTTCTTCTCTTCCCCACCCCAACTCCTCCTATTTATGAATAAGATAGTAAAAGAGAATGAAGGTGTTCAACATAAGTAATCTATTAATTAAATTATTATACTTCCACTTCTCTGCCCCATCCTCTCTTAAACTAGAATTTAATCCCCTTTATGACCAGTACTCTCTGATGGTGAAATTTGTTTTACTTTTGAGTCTTTGTTCCCCAACTCTACCCCTCCTTCCATCTTCCGGTCCTTACCTGGTTCTGTATTAACTTAAATGTGTGACCGTGAAAACTCTGTGTGTGTGTTTACCTATTTTGATCTGGTTCAGATAATACTGAGAGTTCATAAGATGCCGTTCTCCCTACTTTTTCCTCTAAGTTTGTGTACTCTTGTTCTCACGTACCCCATTATGTGAAATAGTTGTCCTCCTTCTTTCTCATTTTCACTATATTTTCTTTTCCATTTTAAAACAAACCAAACAGAGCAGTGAAATGCTTGGGTCTTCTGTTTGTCTTCCTTACCTCCCTCTCTCATCAGTGAAGACAGTTGCCTGTTAGAATATAAGTACTTTATCGTCTTTTAGGCCTCTCTCATCGTTCAAATAATTTTACCTTTTAACATTTCCTTTGTCTCCTGTGTTTGTATTTCAAAGATTCTGTCTAGTTATGGGATTTTCACCAAGAATTCTTGAAAGTTATCTAGTCTATTAAAGATCCATTTTTCCCTGTTATATGATTACGCTAAGTTTTGCAGAGTAGGTTCTCCATTGTAAGCTTTTATCTTTTTCCTTCTGAAGAACTACATTCCAGGAGCTCCTTTCCTTTACAGTAATTATAGCATAGTCTCATGTGATGCTAACTGTAGTTCCTTGGTACATGAATTCTTTCTTTCTGGTTAATTATGGTATTTTTTCTTTGACATAGAAGCTCTAGGCTTGACTTATCCATTCCTAGTTATTTTTGCTTTGGAGTTCTTTTGGGAGATGCCCAGTGAATTCTTTCTATTGTCACTTTGCTCCCTGACTCTAATAGATCTGGGTAGTTTTTGTTTAATTTCTTTAATTGCGACGTCCATGTTTCTTGTTTAATCTTGAAAGTGTGATTATTCTTCAATTTTTTCTCCTTGGCCTATTTGCAGGTAAACTGTTTTTGATAGTAGTAGATACCTCACATATTCTGCTAACTTTTCATTACTTTGCTTGAGTATTCCTCATTGTATTCTGAAGTCATAGAGTTCCGTTTGCTTTTTCTTGTATTTTCAGAGTTCATCCTTCACATAAGAATTTTTTTATCTCCTATTCTAGGCTATTTATTCTTCTGGAGTTTTTTCCCTAAAAATTCTCATTTCAATTCTAATTTCGTTTTTTTCTTTGGCTTTATTTTTTCCAGCCTTTCTTAGAATCCTCATGCCCAACCTTGTTCTTTTCTCTTGGTCTCTACTTATATTTGTGTGGCTTTCCCTTTTGAGGTGGTTAATCTCTTAGGGTTTGTTAACTCATGTGTATGTTCATTATGGTAAATGTTTTTATCTCTTTGCTCATATGTCAGTCTCCATTTCCAGGATTTGGGGCTAGGGACCAGTTTTCCCATCTCCTAACGTGGGTAGGCCTCATTTGACCGTTGCTTGTCTGTAGTTTGCATGTTGTTGCCACTGCAACGGTGACATCTCTAAAGTGAGTGAGGTAGCTGGGACCAAGTTCTACACTCTGCTGTGAGCCCTGGTTTCTGCCTCCTCTCTTGATAGCCCAAAGGCGATATTGGCCTTGCCCAATCTCTATTTCCTTTCCTTATGTAATTACCAATGAGGAGTTGGTTCCATCCCCAGGTGTTACCTTCACAGGCACTAGTTGGATGATGGAAATCAGACTGGCCTGTGACTCCCTACAAGGCCCCCCAAAACCTGCTCCCAGGCATTAACTGACCTTATTTCCTGCTGCGGCTCTGAGTGCTGCAAAACATGTGCTACCCCACCCTATCTCTGATGGAGCCAATTCTGTTCCCTACTGCCACTCTGATGGATGAGGCCTGAGATTCAGGCCCTGATGAACAAGCTTACATCTGCTTTTCCTAGCCCTTGCATGGCACTTTTCAGGTCCTGTGAGATTGCACTGGGTCTAGGCTTCCCTGGAATTCTTGCAGGCTGAAGGATGTTTGTATCAGCTTCTCCCTCCCCTGGCATGACTCTCTCCTAGAACCCACAGCCTTCTTCATGCCATCTTCTTATTCAATACTGGACTGGATGGAGGCATGAACTGCTGTTTGCCTTTGTCCCTTTTGATCATTATTCTAACTGGTACCTTGATAGATGCTCCTCTACAGCCCTTCACATCGCCAACTTGAGCAGGAGTTGAAAGGCACACTTTGAAATTCCTGTAAAGATATATGAGATGTAACTTGGTAGTGTTCTGAGAAATCAGGACTATGGACAATGACCATTCAAATGACCATTAAAACGTCCCAAAGCTGCAAATAGAAGGGAATAGAACTAAAAGTTCTGTCACCTTAAACAAGATGACACTTAACCTCAGTTTTCTCCTCAGTAAAATGAGAAAATTGGGCTAGATGACGTTTCTAGCCTCTTTTACCCCTAAATCTGTAACCCTATATCCTGAGCGAAAATGTTGGCATCTAGAATATATTGGGAAAGGGGACAGGAAGGAATATGTCACATATTGCTGGGGAGGTCGGGGGAAGGGTTATGCTAAAAGTTGGATATCGTCATTTCCTAAAGAACCTGAATCAATGTTCCTTTCTACCTTGGATGTGTATAACTTCTTTATTTGAATGATCTGTAATTTCATCAGTGAAGACCCTCCCAAGCCCTTTATAATTCAGTAGCTGTTCTTTGAGAGTTGCTGTGACTGAAACATTCATTCCCCTGGGGCTAACCTAATGATGAGCCTCTCCAAATTTAGCTAGGCTAGTCTTTGGACAGCAGGCATGCAATCCATCACTGGGCCTGTACTTTTGAAGCATTTCCAGCTTGATAGGATCCTAGCCTAGAGTCTGTGTTTCACCAGTTTAATCTTCCAAAACCCAGGGTCAGCTCATACTGTTGTGTAGCACCAGAGAAAGTCATCATGCTACAAAGTTCATATAGGTCTCATCAAATAGTGGCGGGTATTATTCACCATGTTTTACAGATGGAAAAACTGAGGCAGTGAGTTACCCAAGTCACAGCAAAACAGGGAACAGGAGCCAGGTCTTTTGACTCCTTGATACAAGAGTCAATATTTCTAATGAGTGTTGCTGCAGATAAACTTCCCAGGTTGGAGTTTTTTCTGCCCCCAAGGAGAGTAATAGAGAATCTGTTCACGTAAATATCTTTGACATGGAATATTTAGCAAATGATTTGGGGATGTGTTGCATTGTCCCAAATGCTTGTTACAGAAAAAGAAAGTTTCTTTAGACATCTGTTTTCTCACAAACTCTTGGGCTTTCTTATTGGTAGTATTTAAAGAAAATTATTTTTAGTTGACATTTTCAATTTTAACGAGGAATGAGCAAACCATGTGTTGCTGCAAAACACAACATTTGCACTCGAATAAGGTAGGTGGTAGGCTCTAATGTCTCAACTGGTGTCTGGTCCCCCATACACATTCTGCTTTCTTCTAGCCCCTGTTCAGGCCATTCCCTATTCCTAGTATGCCCTCTTCTCTCCACTCCACCACCACATCTCCCCCTATTGAGATTGCACCCTTCCTTCAAGACCCAGATCAACGTTACCTCCCCCATGAAGCATTCTCCTCCCTACCCCCAAAGGATCTTTTCTTCTTCAGTAGTCATGCTGGGCTTTGGGGAATGGCGCTTTCCCTTCTGTATGGCTGATCCGTCTTGTACTCATTTGGTTTCTGCTGAGTCTCAGTTCCATTACCTGGGAAATGATGGGATTGAGCTAGCTACTTTTCCAATCCCTGTGCAGCTCTAACATTCTGAGATTTTATGATTCTGTGCACATCTTCTCTGCCTCCTAGTCTGTAAGCATCATGAATATGGGGCTGTGTCTTATTTGTCTCATTATCTCCCCCAGCACCTGGTACCTCTCTGTGCACATAGTAGGCACTTAATAAATGATGATGTGCTTTCAACCCCTTTCAGAAGAGGGGCAGTCTACACTCGCCCATTACTTAAAGCCTCTTCATTTCTTTTTAAAGTCAGTTGAATCTGCATGTCACAGAGATATTGATTGACTGATCCCTTCAATCCATAAATCCATCTCTGACCTAAAGGCCCTTGAAACATAAGCCCTTGGCAGCTCTTGGTGCTTTTACTGCATTCTGGCCATCTTTTTGGTCATGGGCCAGAGGTAAGGACCTAGGGAGTAGAGTCTTCTCCAGAGGTCTAAAGTACCAAAGATATTAATAATCCCAATAATAAGAAGAGCTGCAATTTACACAGCACCTAATATGCGCCCAGTATGGGGCAATTAGATGGTGCACTGAATAGGGCACATGCCCTGGAGTCAGGATGACCTGGGTTCAAATCCTACCTCAGACACCTGATCACACTTACTAGTTGTGTGACCTTGGGCAAGTCACTGAACAGCAGTTGCCTTGCCTTCCCCCCCTCCAAAAATTTTTTTTTTAAATATGCACCTGGCACTCTGTTGAATGCTCTACATTCATTATTACCTCTTTTGATCCTCGTAACAATCCTGGGAATAGGAACTGTTATTAGCCCTATTTTATAGATAAGGAAGCAGAGTTAAATGATATGCCCAAGATTGCACAGCCACTAAGTATCTGAGGCTGGACTTGAACTTGGGTCTTCTGACTAGAGGTTCAACACTCTACCTGCTTCACACTGTGCCACCTAGCTGCCTACATTTAGATTCTTACAATTAACAGCTAGAAAAGAGCAAGGTTCAAATTAATTATAAGAGAGGATTCAAGTCAGAGTGTAGCATGGGTCAAGAACTAGAGTTTGTTGAGGACGCCTGGATCCAAGGAGTTTAGGCACATGTGATCAGCCAGGGCTAGAGCAGAAGTTGCCGTCCAGAGAAGCCCATGTCCACAAGTCTTCAGATGACAGACATGGGCATGGTTGACCTCTGCCTCCACTGTGCGCGTAGGGCCCAGGAGGTGTTGAGCTTTCAGTTTCTTATGCTGATTTCTCCAAACAGAGATCCCAACTATCAAGTCTCCTATCATTCCTGCCTCCTTTCCTCTTTCTCTTATGGCATTTGCATTCAATATGCAGAAGTAAATGATGCAAGAAGGAGGAGTGAAAAATAAAATTCTTGCACTAATTTGGAAAGAAATAACAGTATTCAAATTTAGAAATGGTCTGGAAGTGGACTCATCATCTGCCTCTGGTGCCATGGGTCCATGAAAAGTTATCTGGAAATACATATATAACTGAAGTTGGTGCCAGTTAATAGGTGACATGGCATGGGGGGGTAGAGATCTGGTCTCAGAGACAAGATGAGCTGGGTTCAAGTCTCTCCTCTAATAGTGCTTCTTAAACTGTAGGTTGTGGAGTTGTGATCCCCAGCTTGAGAAACACTTAAGGTGTCACGAGTGCTCTAACAAGTACTAGCTATGTGCTGCTGAGCAAGTCATTTAGCATCTTAGCCCTAAAGGAAATTCTCTAAGAAGATAAGTAGAGAGTAGGCAATGGGCCTGCATTGGTATATCTTACCCTCCCCAGAAGCTCCCTCCACCAATGAAATCAAGTCCTGTCCCTGTCCCTGTCTACGGAATATATTAGGGGATGGGAATACAAATCTAAAAGGGAAGTGGTCTCTGCCCTCAAGAAATGCACATTCTACTCTGGAAATACCCCGTTTTCCTAGGTAAAGGTAAATTTAAAATGCACAATGCTTTGGGGAGGGAATTGAGAGAGCATTTGAGGAAGCCCTTGTGCTGACTGTTAAAGGAGCCTTGGAAGCTTTCTTTACTATCCCATCACTCTTATGAGATTACAGTCTACTAGGACCCCTGGTTCTTTTTTCCTTTCAGACTAATTGTTGACTAGCCATTGTAATGCCATTCACCAGCAGATTCCCAAAGGAATGCTACTGTGAACAGCTTTTAGAGTTCAGATTACAAAATAGAGTGAACACTCTGTTTATTCCATTACAAATCAAGACAAACATTCAAAACATTATAATATTCACAACATTACATCTTATAACATTAAATGGCCACACAGTTTTCACTACAGTGGCCACAATAT
>JAQQSU010014502.1:0-11404 GCA_028627135.1 Pseudochirops cupreus | reverse complement strand
TCCACTTTAATTCTGATGGAATTATTCTCTTCGGAGTGCTTTTGAGATTCTTTCTCCATTCAGGCAAAGGTGACTTTTTAAGGCATTCTTCTCCTCATTGGCTTTTTGGGCCTCTTTTGTCATTTGAGTTAATCTATTTTTTAGGATGTTGATTTCTTCAGTTATATTGCTGACTCTCTTTTCATGATTTTCTTGCAACATTCTTATTTCTCTTCCAAATTTTTCTTCCACTTCTCTTATTTGGTTTTGAAAATCCTTCTTCAGCTCATTTCTAGCTTTAAGGCATTCTTCATGTTTTTTGGAGGCCCTTGGTGGGGGTGCTCTGGCTGCACTCTCTCCCTCCCTCTCTTTGCCATGATCCTTCTTTTCCCCAAAGAAGGAGTCTAGTTTTTGGTTACTGTTCTTACTTTGCTTCTTATGCTTATTCTTACTCATGGTTGTTCAGTCCGTGATTTGTTTTTTTACATCTCTGTGGGGCTCTGCTTCCAGAAGGGAAAGCTCCGTCCCAAATCGCTGGGGTCCTCCTGGCTGCTGTTGGTGTCAGGAATGTGCTGGGTCCCTTTCCTACTTATTTCTGCCTCACTGTATAATGAAGACTCCAGTACTGAAAGCCCAAGACTGTGATCTGGATCCAGGCCGCTCAATGTGACAGCACTGGCCTCTGGACAATTGCTTCGTCCCCCTGCTGTCTGCAGGCCGTGGGCGCGGAACCTGCAATGCAGAGGCAGGGTATTTTTCTTTATGAGGTTTTGAGTTTCAAATTTTTCTCCCTCCTTTTTCCCCTCCCTCTTCTGAAAATGGTAGCAGTTTGATATAGTTTATACATGTGCTGTCATGTAAAACATATTTCCATAATAGTCACATTTGTGAAAGAAGAAACAGTTAAAAAAAAAACCCAGAAAGAGTAAAGGTAGTGGAAAAAATATGCTTTGATCTGCATTCAGAGTCCATGAGTTCTTTATCTGGATATGGTAAGCATTTTCCTTCATGAGTCCTTTTTACTTGGCTGGTTGATGAGAAGAGCTGAGTCATTCCTATTTGATCATCACACAATGTTACTGATACTGTGTATGGTTTTCTTGTTTCTGCTCATTTCACTTTGTATCAGTTCATCAGAGGCTTTCTAGGTTTTTCTGAAATCTGCCTGTCTATTATTTCTTATTGCACAGTAGTACAATTGCATAATTTCATTATATTCATATACTTGCAGCTTGTTCAGGCATTCCCAAATTAATGGGCATGCCTTCACTTTCCAGTATTTTGCCACCATAAAAAGGACTGCAATAAATTTTTTTGTATGTGTGGGTTCTTTGCCTTTTTTATGAACTCTTTTGGATACAGATCTAGTAGTGGAATTGCTGCAACAAAGGGTATGCACACTTTGGTTACTTTTGGGCATGGTTGGAAATAACTTTCTAGAATAACTGAATCAGTTCACAACTTCACCAACAGTGAATTTGTGTCCCAATTTTCCCATATTTTTTCTCCATCACTAATCATTTATTTTCCTTTTCTGTCATATTAGACAATATGATAGGTGTTAGGTGGTACCTCAGAGTTGTTTTAATGTGTATTTCTCTAGTCAAAAGTGATTTAGAACAGACTTTTATATGTCTATAGATAGCTTTTATTTCTTCATCTGAAAACTGACTGTTTGTATCCTTTGACCACTTATCAACCACTTATCCTTTGACCACTTATTCCCCTTTGACCGGGGAATGGTTTGTATTCTTGTAATTTGACTTAGTTCTCCATATAGTTGAGAAATGAAGCCTTTATCAGAGACACTTGTGGTAAAGAATGTTTACCATCTTTTTGCTTTCCTTCTAATCTTAGTTAAATTGGTTTTATTTGTACAAAACATTTTGAATTTAATATAATGTAAATTGTCTATTTTACATTTTGTAATACTTTCTATCTCTTGGTTGGGTATGAATTCTTCCCCTCCCCATATCTGACAGATAGACTCTTTGGTATCAGCTTTTATGTTTAAATCATGCCAAAGGTCTATCATATCTAACTTTTATATTATCCTTTTTACTTCCTTTCTTTCTTGTTTATTTTTTGGTTGCATTTCCCGGGTGCTCAAAAAGGGCAGTTGAGGTCCCCCACTAATATAGTTTTCCTGTCTATTTCTTTCTGTATCTTACCTAACTCATTCTTTAAAAATTTTGAAGCTATACCACCAGATGCACATATGATTACTATTGATATTGCTTCATTTTCTGTGGTGCCTTTTTAGCAAGATGTGGTTTCTTTCCTTATCTCTTTTGATTAGTTCTATTTTTGCTTTTACTTTGCCTGAGATCAGGATCATTATTCCTGCAGTTATTCTTAAGTACTTCTACTATGAGATTTTTAAAGCTGGACTTTTCATTCATTCAAAAGCTTTCTGGTCCAACTTGCTCATGTATAGGTCACCTACTACATGTGTTTTTCTGGACTGGGTGTTGGGGGCAATAAAATTATGAATAAGGCATTTTTCCTCACTGTATCTTTTACATTGGAAAAACTAAGTTAGAATTGCCTTCTTGTAAAGACCAAATTTCACTTACATGGAACACAATAAACATTTCTTTTATCAACAAAATGAATTATGGAAAGAGATGATCTTATTTTCTGAGAAACAAAAATAGAAGAAAATAACACGGGACAAATAATATGTAACTGTCCATTTAGTCAGGAGGACAAAGGTGACTTCACTACAATGCATTATACTAATAATGTGTATTAATAGAAGTGGATGCCAATGTGCTAAATCAATGCCAACAACATTTTAGGGAACTTATACCTCATTGTGCTGAAAGGAAAAAAAACACAGAGTTGTTTGTTATAGATGGTTTTGGTGTCTTTGCTAATTTTAGCAATAAGAAAGATGAAAAATACTATGCTTTTATTTTATTTTTTTTTCTATTGATTGCTACTTCAAGGTGTTTAACTCTTGAATGGTCCTAAATTCCCATGGCTTCCCTCACTTGGGATTATCCACATTTTCCCATGTGATAAGAATTGGTGAAAAACTATGACTTATTTTATATGCATATTATGTTGGTGACCCAGGCATTTTATTTTAACACTGTCATGTCACTGGATATATGAAAGTAATAAAGTCAATTGTGAGAGAGAGTAAGGAGAAAGCTCCTTACTGTTTCAGGAGAGAGGGCAGCTAGATGGCACAGTGAATAGACTATTGGTCTTAGAAACAGGAAGACTCTTCTTCCTGAGTTCAAGTCTATTGTCAGATACTTGCTAGCTGTGTGACCATGGGTGAGTCACTTAACCCTGTTTGTTTCATTTTCTCAATCTGTAAAATGAGCTGGAAAAAGAAATGCAAACCAGTCTAGTATCTATGCCAAAACAGCCCCAAAAGGGGGTGGGGGTCATGACAAATCAGATATGACTGAAATGTGTCATTTTAGGAGAGGAAGAGAGAGTAACATGAATTTGAAAATTTAATATTTCAACAAAAATTCAGAATCTTCACAGAAGTATTCTTATTTATTTTAAGTAACTCCAGTCACAAGAACTCATACCTGTGAGCATATTAGAGCCTTTGTGTCTTTAAGAGTATAGAAATCTTCATCTGGACTTCACTACTTCAATCAACTCTCATCAAAATAGGGATGTGAAAGAAGTCTCTACTTCCTCTCATTCAGTTTCCTCCCCTGGGAAAATGAAGAGGATTATAACCATTGAAACTTAGAATCATTCATTAGTTGTATTTACCTGGACAAGCAGACCAAGTTGAATACAGGATTTGATCTGCATAGTGAAGTGCATTCAGAAACCAGTCATTCTCCACACTGACATACTCCAAGTTTGAGTTAGGTGACCTTTGGAGGCCCTTTCAACTTAAAATCTATGATGCTTTAATCAGTGCTATGGTCCCAGAGAGCTGTCCATGGCTAGTAGATATTAAATGACTTGTAACAATCATACTTAAAAGAAAGCATCAAGGGCAATAGATGAACCAATACTTTTAAGAATCCAAGTCTGGAATTGTGTTTACTATATCTTGTTTATTCTATAATTTGCATTTCTGTTTTTAATAGTGTTATCAAGAAAGAAATACATATAATTTTTTCAATTTGTTTTAGAATCTTGTTGCTAATATTTTGATAATATGTTGAATAAACCCTAAACCTATATGGACTACTAAATAGGAAACAAATTTACCAGTGGTTGTGTGGTCCTCATTATATCATCACTTCATGTTGCCCAAGAAGTTTCTACATGACACAAATTAAAAGTTTCTTCATGGCTTTGAGGTAGAATTTCAAAGAACAAACCTACAATGGCAATAAACATTGACCTCTGGGTCAAAGTAGAATCATATTGATTGACTACATATTCAATAAAATGGACAGTGAGATTAGATGGTTTATTTTAAGGCAAGATGTAAAAAAATACTGATGAGGTGAAGGAAATGATGAAATGAGATACTCTGGAGAGACTGTCCACAAAAAATGGCTTCTTTGGACAATACATCTATATATGCAAAATACAAGATGTAAATGCTTCATAGTGTTACCTCTGCAGTCATGAATAGAGGTCAGAACAATCAGAACTCTGTCCCAGGGCACTGATATTTAGAAAATATAGAATTTAATGCATTCATTCTTTCAGCAGTATATGAGTCATAAACCAGCTAACACTCTTAATAAATTGAATTTGTTAAAATTACTTGTACTGTTATTGTGACTTTAAAAAATAAATATTTGATTTGAAGATATTTACTTATTTTGTTCTTTTTGTGTGGGGGAATGTGAAAACTTCTCAGAATGGGTCTTGGAATTTGGTGTCAGGTTTGAGCGTTGGCTTTCCCCTTCCCACTTCATTGCTGCTGTCAATCAGCCACAATTCCTTTTAGAAGTCTTTTGACACCCACTTAGCTTCAGTTCTTTCTCTCCTTTCCCACCTCTGCAGGCCCTTTCTTCCAGCCAATGGGAGCCAGGGACAACCTAAGCTCACCCCCTAATCCAGTGGTTCTCAACCTTCCAATTGCCACGACCCTTTAATACTCATATGTGGGCATATCTGCATGTGGGCGGACCTGCCTGGAGACAGATAGAGAGCAATGTCTTGGTTCCTAAGACCATTTCTGATGTTCTTAGGCGACCTCTGTGAAAGGGTCATTCGACCCCCAAAGGGATCGTCACCCACAAGTTGAAAACCACTGCCCTAACCAATGGAAGTGAGGGACAATGGGGGAAATATGACCCTGCTGTGGTAGGGTTTAAAAACTCTGTTTGCCCCATATTACATCCCTCTTCTCCTTGAACCATTGTGGAAAGGACCACCCTCTTCTCCCTGGGGAGAATCTCCTGTTTTTATCCTGCAAAATATCCATGTTCTTGATTAAATTTTGAATGGGGTTTTTCATCCCACACACTTTGAGTCAATTCTATTACTTGGTATGAGTATGGTCATTGGTAGTTATAGTCTTTCTGCTGGGTCTGGTAATATGCAAATTTTGACCTTTGGATTTATAATAAAATAAGGACATAAAACAAAAAATAAAAACAAGAAAAGCAACTGTGATATATAGTATTAAATGATAAGTTCATAAGGTTATCAAAAGTTCCTATCTATGTGCTAAGAGGGAAAGATGCACCAATTACAGAGATCATGAACAGTTTCCTAGAGAAGATAATGCTTGAGTTGGGCTTTAAATTATGGGTAGAAAAGCAGCTAGTGGCAAAGTAGAGTTCCAGATCTGAAGTTCAGGGAACTCTTATTCCTGAGTTCAAATCTGTCCTCAGATGCTTACTAGTTGTACAACCCTGGACACATCACTTAACCCTGTTTGCCTCTGTTCTTTGTTTATAAAATGGGTTGGAGAAGGAAATGGTGAGCCACTCTAGTATCTTTGCCAAGAAAACCCAAATAGAATCACAAAGAGTCAGACATGATTGAAAAAGGACTGAAGAATAACAGAAAAAATCAACTAAAGCTAAAGTGAGGAAGGTAAGATATTCTAGGCACAGAGAGAAGCCTGATATAGGTTGGGAAATACATGTTGCATTCAGTAAAGTTATTTAGTTTGGATACTGTTCATTTGGAATTGATAATTCATCTGGACAATTTTGATGAATTTCCCTTCATTCATATAGGTCTTGGAGTTGGATCATTTTCATATTTGTATCTCAAACAGTCCCTGACATAGAGTAGTGATTCCTTTATATGTTTAGATGCTTTGTTTTTTGACAGTAGGAACAATTAGATCTTTGCCCCAAACCCACAAAGCTCATTGCTTACCCTGGTCCAACTTGCTAGAGAGTCTTGGAGGGTTTCTGTTTGGGAAAACAAAGCAAAATAAAATAAAAAAAATGACATCTTGTTGCTGATCTGGCCATGAATCTGGCTCTCAGACGGAGGCTGGACCTCAGAGACATATAGTCCATCATTGGGACATATAGGCCATTTATTTTACTAATAGGGCCTGCCAGAAGTTGACCTTCATGAGCACAGTTTTGAAGACTCAAGGTTACTTCCATATAGTTATGAGATATGCATAAGGTTTACATAGAAGCTAATTTCCCATAAGGGGAAAAAAAATGATTCCCTTTGCAAATTAAACTTGTAAGAAAGATTTCCAATGGGGATGTCCCAACAGTTTCAGAGGGAAATAAGACAGAATTTTCAGATACCTTCAAAGCATTTATTTACATAGAAACAATTGATGTGATAATTGCATTTTTTTTTCTTTTTCTTATCTGTTCATTCAAGCAAATACTCAAAGGGCCTGTGCTAAGCAGCTCTGAGTAAGCCAAGTTCTGGCTTCCCCATAAATTTGCAAAGTAATAAAACCAAAGCTATTTACAAATATTTTAATATTCAAACTCTCTGCTGACTCAGACCACTCTTCCCTTCAAAATCACCTGAATCAATGAGGCCTTATTATGGAATAAGTGTTCACTGAACTCTGGGCCACTAATTGGTTTTTTCAGCTCTACTTGAACTACATAATAACATTTACAATGTGTAGAGAACTATTGTACATTCCCAAGATTTTTTTTTCTCTTGGTTATCTCAAAAGATCTTGTTTGAGATCTCAAAAGGATTATGGGAGTGGGGTTAGATAATTTATGAAACTTTTTCATCAATATCTAAAACACCTTTCTGGAATTTTTAGTTTCCTAAGATTATTTTTTTACAGAGGGAGACTGAGAAGCAGCCTGGAATGTTGTTTGATTGTTATCCTTTGTTCTGGAAAAGAACCAAAATGGCATCACTATGTTGGAGTTAAGTTACAATATGTTTGTCTGGGGCTGATCAGACAGTACAAACTCTGAAGGGTCAGACAAGAATAGTCCATATGAACATTTGGAGTGGAGATGTCTCTAAATTGGTGCATCTCACATTTCCTTTGAGCTATTGCAATTCTGCTTTGCTTATAGATCTCAGCACCTTCTCTGATGCAGCTCCCCATGCTCAGTAGTACTGATAGAAAACTGAATTTGGAGACTGGAAAACTTATCTCTGACACCAAGTAAGATCCTTATCAAATTACTTAACACTTCAGTGTGCACCTACAACTCTTTAACACTCTAAATTTCAAAGCAATTTACATCTTAATGACAGTATGTGGGGGTATTCAGTACATCGCCCCTCCCTTTTTCAACACAATAGTCTAAGACTATCAAAAGTAGATCTCTCCAACTTGCTTTCTCTCTGCTTCAGAAGTCCTTCCCATTTGCCTTCAGGGTAAAGTACAACTTCCCCAGTTAGGCTTTTAAAGTCCTTCTTTGTCTAACTCCAGAATCTATTACCCTCTATACTTTCCCAAGAAATTGGCCTATATCCCATTTCTCATACTCAACATTCCATCTCCCATCTCTATGTTTAGCAACTGGCCTGCCCAAGTGTGAAATGGATTCCTTCTTTACCTCTACCTCTTGGACTCCTTAAGTGACTTTAATATTCTTCTCAGTTGCCAGTTCTAGAGGAGGTCTTTCTTGATTCCACAATTCTTAATGTGTCCTCCCAAATCTCCAATTATTTTCCCTTTATGTGCTATGAAGACATTCATATAGCATTAATTCATCAGTTTATTCCCAGCTAGGAAAATGTCAATTCTTTGAGTGGAGGAACTTTTTTCTCCCATTTTTCCTTTAGTATACCTCCACCCAGCAGCCTGACCATAGTAGGAACTTATTAATTTGCTACTTATTTGAATAGACTTGAATAAAGGCAGTGGAAGAGTATTGAATTTGTAGTGAATTGGCCTGAACTTGAATGCTAGAAGTGAGAGGTAAATTAATATCCCCCATTTTTCCAGCAATACATATGTGAGTCATTCAACAAACATTTTTTAAGCATTTAATATGTACCAGACATTGTACTGAATGCTGGGTACACAAAAAAAGACAATAACAATATTCGCCTTGAAAAAAATCACACACATATTCATGGAATAGATAAAACTACACAATTGTGTTCATAGGAACTATGTGAAGTGTAGATAAGAGGTAGTCTCACTAGCTGGGAACAAAGGGAGAAGAGTAGCCCAAAATTCAGTTAGAAGTGTGTAGGACCTGAGTTGACTCTTGAAGGAAGGGAGAATAACTAAGAGCTGTTCTCTCATTTGAGGAGATGTAACAGTAAGCAAAGAAGTACTTGGCACCTTCTGCCAGTTATTTAATTATTTACCATCTTGTTTCAGTTAAAGTTTCTTTTGATTCTTGCCCTGACTGTATCAAGTGTTTGTTAAGAAACAGAACTGCTGAATTCTACAGTGAGAGGAACTTGCCCATGCAACAGGAAGGGGCAGAACAGGGAGGAGCTAATAAGCATATATAAGGAGAAGCCCAAGCTGGGAGAGAGCAGAACTGAGAAGGGAAACAATTGTAGAGGCCAGGCACTCTGTTTGTCTGTTCTGTCTGTTTTGATTTGTCTTTGTAATACTTTGTACAGAAGCCCTGGAACCTTACTGGAAGCTCTGAAAGAGGATTTTCTTGTTGTCTATTTATAGAAGTCCTAGAGGAGGGATTCAGAGGTCCTGGGACTATACTGACAATTTTTATTGAGTTCTCAGACTTTGTTTGTAGGTCTGTATTGATTTCACAGGCAGAAAGTGAATTGATGATGGTGCTGGCAATGTTCATGAATGTTATTTTGGCTCTGTTAAGCTTTGTCTTCCCAGAAACAGAAGCTCTGAAGGACTTGAGGTGGAGTGGACACTGTGAGCTTCAATATGGAATGTGAACTGGATGAGGAACTGGATGAGGAACTGAATGAGGAACTGAATGAGGAACTGGAGAAGGAGCTGGAATGGAGCTGAGAGCTACCTACCTGTGAATCCAGGTGATGACTGAGTAGATTCAGGCAGGATCTGGACCTATGGAAGAGGAACCATGGAATTTGGGAGCCAGCTGTGAGTCAAGATGAAAAGACCTTTCTGTGGGCACTTAATGTTGACTGAGAAGATCATGATTTATTGAGGCCTAGGGGTGGGAGAACTTTGTACTATGTACCTTGTCCCTCTTAAGGATGATTGAGTTAAGGATGATTGGAAACTAATCTCCAATGAAGAAGAAAGAAGTCTTTTTGACTGAGAGATTAAGATAATGTGAGCTAGGGGTGGAGAACTTTGACCTTTATACTTTGTGTCCCTTAAGGAGGCTTGCTCCTTGAGTATGATTGAGTTAAAGACTTACTGAATGATATCTTTGAAAACTTGGTGAAAACTATGTGGCCACTTTAGTGATATGCTGTTATATTATAACACTGTGAATGCTGTACTTTGGTTTCTGTGAATGTTTTGCTTTAGTTTACTTCTGAATAAATAGAGAGTTCACTCTCTGTTTGATCAGAACCTTAAAACTGTTCACAGCAGCAGTCTTCTGGAAAGCTGCTCATGCTTGGCTTTACAGGAGAAAATGCTAGGCATAGGGGTAAAGGTGGGAAATAAATCAGCCTTTGCAAAAGCACGGAGATGGGAAATGGAAATAATTCTCAAAAGCAATTCATTAGTGTGGAATAGGAGGGAAAGGAAAAAGGTTTCCATACAAGCCTGAGTCAGTTGCCCAGGGTCACACTGATAATGTCTCTGGAAGGATTTGAATTTAGGTCTTTCTGTTGCAAAGTCTACCTCTCCCTCCACTATGCCACCAACACATTTCAATATTATTTCATTGATAATTACTTATGTAAATAATAATTTTTTTTGTATACAGTATTTTTTGAAAACTTTTCTGTTCCTTATGAATTTATTTCTTTTTTTGGTGACAGATTGTGTTTATTAGTCATCCACATTGCTCGGAAATGTGCATGCTCACTTCCAAAAAATATTTCTCCTCAACTACAACTGGTTTAAGAGATACAGTTTTCTCCTTATCTCCCATATTAACTCACTAGTTTCAACACACTTTCATTCTGATAATTTATTTCTTTTGATGAATTAATCACTATGAAATGTATCATTTTAAACATTCTAACTGAACTGATTCCTTGGTTTTCTTTTGGCTATGATGTAAGCAGTTAGCAAAAATAATTTCTATTTCCCAAGGCTTTTTATGTATTTTAAAACAATTAGATACTATTCTAAAGTAAAAATAAATAGAAGATTATATTTTAAACCAAAGAATAATGCAGATAAATAATGGGGATATGAAACTGCTATTATCATTTCTGAAAATGCAACACCTTGTTGTCTATCCAGAAATTAATCCTCCCTAGAACATTTAAACATATTTCAGTTTATGAAATACCATATTTTGCTTTATCTGCATGAGTGATAAGAGATAATTATTTTCCCAAAGAAATAAATGTGTATTGCTTTTTGTTATAAATGCATAATTTAAAAGAGTATAGAAATATAGAATATATCAGAATCAATTTTGGAAAATACTGAAAATGACAAAATTTAGTTTGTGCATGAATACACACATATGTGTGCATGTGTATATACATGTGTGTATGTATATCTATATATATATCTATATATATATATCTATATACAATCTCTCTATTTGTTTCTTTTTTTTTAAATTTTATTTTAGTTTGCATCATTCATTTCCACAAGATTTTGAGTTACATATTTTCTCCCTCTCTTTCCCCCACCACCGCCCCAAAGCATCCATCCCAGTGTGTGCCCCCTCCCCCAGTCTATTCTCTCCTATGTCACTTTTCAGTAGGGCAGGATGGATCTCCCAATCACAGTGCCTGTGTATCTCAAGTTCCAGTTGGATGTGGTCAATAATAATAGTAATAATAATAATTACATATATAGATAGATAGATAGATACACATTCATAACATTTGATTATGGAATTCCAGATTCCAGATTCTTTCTCCTCCTCCCTCGCCACCCACCCCCACTGGACGGACAAGCAATCAAATACAGGCTGAACATGTGACATTATGCAGAACCTCTCCATAGTGAGCACACTGTGAATGTCTG
>JAQQSU010014501.1:0-11404 GCA_028627135.1 Pseudochirops cupreus | reverse complement strand
ATGATTTTCTTGCATCATGCTTATTTCTCTTCCCAATTTTTCCTCCACTTCTCTCATTTGGTTTTCAAAATCCTTCTTAAGCTGATCTCTAGCTTTTAGGCAGTCTTCATGTTTCTTGGAAGCATTTGGTGTGGGAGTTCTGACTGTGTTGTCTTCCTCCTGTTCTCTGCTTTGATCCTTCTTGTTCCCAAAGAAGGAATCTAGATTTTGGTTGCTGTTCTTACTTTGCTTCCTTTGCCTGATCATGATGGCCAGTCAATGATTTTTTTTAGCTCTGTGGAACTCTGCTTTCAGAGGGGAAAGCTCTGTCCCAAATGGCTGGGGTTTTCCCAGCTGCTGGAACTATTAGGAGGCTGCTACAGCCCCCACCAGCTTTGGCTCACTGAAAACACACCCCAGGACCACCACCCAAGACCTCAATCCAGATCCAGGACGTTCAGTGCAAGAGCACTTGGCCTCTGAATGATTGCTTGGCCCCCCTGCAGTCTGCAGGCCAAGAGTTCCAAAGCAGCAACATGGAGGCAGCTGCAGGGCCTCCACTTCTGTCACTTCCTTGCCCTGGGGGCAGTTTGGCTGGACCTGCTTTTCTTCCCCAATTTTAGCTGAGTTCCACTGACCTTTCACTTAGTCCTTGTTTCTTATGGCTTGATAATTCTGGAAACTGCCACAGCTGCCACTGATCCACTCTCCTGAAGCTCCAGCTGTGGCTCAGCTCATATGGCCACCCCTGGGGCATGCCACAGTTTCAGGCTGGGCTGGTTTCAGCTCCCAGTGCTGAGATGGTCCCTTCAAGCTGAGCTGCCTTCAGCAAGAGGTATATTTGTATGCATTTTAGAGCCCTAAAATTTGTTTAGAGTCATATTTTATGGGTATTTGAGATGGCTATGTAGGAGCTGCCATACCTTGCTGCTCCTATGCCACCATCTTTGGCTCCACCCCCCAGAAAAAGTATTTATTTAGTGACTACTGTGTACAAAGCTGGGGGCAGCTAGGTGGCAGAATTGATAGATTTGGGGGTCTGGAGTAAGGATGACCTAAATTCAAATTCAGTCTCAGACACTTACACTCACACACTAGCTGTGTGACCCTAGGCAAGTCACTTAACCCTGTTTGCCTCAGTTTCCTCATCTGGAAAATTAGTTGGAGAACACCCCAAATGGGTTCGTGAAGAGTCAATATGACAGAAAACAACTGAACAACAAATGTACAAGATACTGTGCTGAGAAATGCTCTTTTCCTGACTTGTGTCTCCTCACTCCCAATGAAACAATAACCCTGAAAAAAGTTTCTTCTACATCCATAGAATAAGGGATGAAACTTAGAATGCTAAAATAGAAGCTTAACCCTCCCTCCCCGCCTCCCTCTACAAAGTGATACCATTAACAAATCATATCCCACTCCTCCTAATCATTTTGCCCAAACCCTGGTTTAGAGTCATGGTAAAAAATGACTGGTAGTGGTTAGCAGGTGGTCCCCTCCTTGGACTAGCTGGCAGATTTGTCTAGATCTTTGGGCTTCTGGAACAGCTCCTGGCCAGTTTTCTTGTTTACTTGTGCTGGCAGAAATGGAAGATTTTTTGTGTGTTTTGTTTTGTTTTGCTTAATCTCTTCCCCTCATCCGTTGAAAGAAAATATTTCAGCTCTGTAAAACAAATGCTCCAAAACAACAGATTAAAAGAAAAAATTTTCATAGACTATCTTCTGCATGTTTTATTTATAAATTGCATTTTGACATTTGGTGCATTGTTTTTAAGCATGTAGCCAATTTGTATATGATTGAAAGGCTCAACTTTTGCCTCAGAAGCATAGACCCTCCAATTTGGAAGCAATATCAGTGATGGCTGGCTAGTCCAACCAGAATTGTCAGAGAAGCCTTCACACAATACCCCCAAAGGAGTATCATCCAGGACTCAGTTAAATTTAGTTCAATAGTCATTTGTGATCAAAGAGGGTCAAAATAATAACACTATGTTGGGGTCAAAGTACAGTGTGTCCGACTGTGACTTATCAGACCAATATGAGCTCAGAAGGTTCTACCACAGGTTGGGCACAGATAGTGTATGTGAACATTTGGAGTGGAGATGTCTCTAAATTTGCACATCTCACATTTCATTTGAGCTACTGCAATTCTGCTTTGCTCTTAGGGCATAGTGCCTTCTTTGATGCTGGGCAGTCCTCTGCCAGTGTCTCCCATGTCTCACAATTAATTCCAAAATTCTTCAGAGAGAGCTTGAGAGTGTCCTTGTATCACTTCTTTCGATCTCTCTGACAACTACTTTGAGTTCTAAGAAAAGACCTCAGTGTCTGGTACCTTATCCTCTCAGGTGATCTTCAGAATCTTCCTAAGACAATTCAAATGGAAATGATGGAGTTTGCTGGCGTAGCACTGGTAGCATAAGCAAGGTCACTTTGTTGTTATAACTTGATAGACCTTCAGTCTAGCAGGCAGCCTAATACCTCTTCTCTTCCACATTTTCCTTTGGAGCATCCTAAACACTGAGCTAGCTCTGGCAATGTGTATATCAATGTCATCATCTATGTATACATACCTGAGAAGTATACTGCTAAGGTAAGTGAACTTATCCAAAACATTCAAAATTTCTGTATTTGCTGTAACCAATGGTTCCACATATGGATGGTGCAGAGTTGACTGGTGGACAGCCTCTGTTTTCATTAATTGTCAGGTCAAAATTAACACAAGTGGCAGAAAATTGATTTGGATTCTGTTGCATCTCAGCCTCACATGCTGCATTGCATACACAATCATCCAAGAACAAAAAATTGTATACCAACTATCCCTTCACTTTGGTCTTGGCTTGCAGCCTTTTCAAGCTAAATAATTTTATGGTTAGTGTAGTAGCTGGCCATTTTCATCCTCATTGAAAGTATCTGAAAACATCATTATAAAAAGCATTGGAACAAGCACATAGCTTTTCTTCATTCCATTCATGACTGGGAAAGTGAGAGGGCATCCTCAATTAACCATTAATTAGCTATTACATGTGAAGCACCACTAAGCATTGGAGATACAAAGACAATCAAAACATTAAAAAATTGATTTCTCTCAAGTAACTTACATTCTACTACTTTATTTGGTGGTCTCTAGTGACTGAAACACGGTCTGTCTATAAGATCCCATAAATGGGGGGATATGGAAATGTTGGCCCTACTGCCTATAAATTTATCTTAGCAAGGTACAATGAATTGAAACAAGTGAATCTTCCAGGCAGGTTTAATTTGACCATGCACCATGACTATGACCTTTTGCAGGTGCTCCAGGCAATTATGAAGCTACTTGAAAGCAGGAAAAAGGAAAGATATTAAAACAATGACAAAACTAGACAGAAGGAAGCAGGCAAGGAGAGATAAAAGTGTTTGTCACTCAGTAAGCATTTCTTTCCATAACATAGAAATGACTGAGTTTATTGTCTACTTAGCAGGAAAAAAAATGAGTTAGAATGGGAAGCTACTGGATGCCCTGCTTCTTTCTTTCAACGGAACTACAGGATCCTATATTTAGGGCTGGGAGTGATCTTAAAGGCCATCTGGTCCAATCTTCTGCTTTTATAAAACTGAGGAATCAAGAGGTAAAAACTTGTTTAAGGTCACATAGCTCGCAAGTATCTGAAGCTGATTTTGAACTCAGGTCTTCCAACTCCAAGTACAGTGCTTTATCTACCATTATCCATATTATTTCTACTCAGCTGCATTGCTGTCTCCCAGGATCTCTCTCCATCCCTCCTCCAATCTTTTAACTGAATTTGTAGTTAAAAGTTGACTTCATGAAACTCCTTCCCTTCTTTGCAGACATATGGGGTGATGGGTATGGAATACTGGATATATTGTCAGATACAGTTAACATGATATTTTTGTGTCTTTCCTTTTTATTCTTTGTTACAAGGGATGGCTCACTGGACTGGGAGGAAAGGGATATATTGGAAGTATGTGTGATTTAAAAACAAAAAATTAACTTTAAAAATCACAAATATATATATATGTATAATCAATATGATTCATGCTATTTGCTGATGGAAAAATCACTAGTTATAGCTCTGTCATAATGTAATACAGCAAAATAGTTGCTCCTGCTTCAATTTGTATAATAGCGATGTTTCACATATGGAGTACCTGAACTTCTCAGTCTACCCAACCAATATATTTTAAAGGCTTGAGTCATTTTGATTGAATTAACTGAATACTCATTCTCCAATGATCTTTTGTAATCTTTAATAGATTTGATTGCTAATCTGGAATAACAGATGGGAATGATGGAAGAGACTTTCCTGTCCTTCCAGTTCAGAAGGACTTTGTATACTATTTTTTTCTCCTTTTCTAACCTAAAAAGTTTCAGACTTCCATCATTTAACTTCTGAATTCATCTCACAATTATAGTCAATTTCACTGTTGAAAATGTTTTCCCTGATACTCTGCCAAAGTTTTCCCTCCCTTGAATTCATCTAGTTATTTTCAATTACTGCCAAGTGTCACTTTATCTCTTTGTAATGGGCACAGCAATGTCACATTTTCTTTCTGTAAAGACAGCTTTTCTGTGGATTTCCAATAGGATTGGCATTCTGAATTCAAAACTCTGATTGAAACTCTGTCACATACTTACTGAGTTGCCTCAGGGAACTTTCTCAACCTTCCAATGTCTCAGTTTCCCCTTCAATAGATAGACAACTCTGTGATCCTTCCATGGAATCAAGAAAAGCATTGAGTGTTTGTTTCTAACATTAACCAAAACTAGTCATAATGGTCCAAACTATACCACTGCCCTCATAACATTTAATTTATCAACAATCCAGCTCAGTAGAGAATGTTCTTGCTTTTGAGGAGCTAGCAATGGAGTAGGGGCAATAAGAGGTATACATAAGTAAGTATAATAACAAGTTAAACATGCTTGTTACATAAGAGAGATATAGTGTGGAGAAAGGGTTCTGTCTCTAACAGAGCTAAATTTTTTTTAAAAAATAGTTCATTTAACAAAAAGCTAAAGCCTTAATCTTCTGAGCTGCTATAACTCAAAAGAAACATGAGATGTGTAATTTTAGAGAATCCACCCCAAATATTCACATGAACTATTTGTGCCTGACCTGTGGTAAAGCCTTCTGAGCTTGTATTGGTCTGATCAGCCACAGTTGGAAACATTGTGCCTTGACTCTTACATAGTGATGTCATTTTTGTCCTATTCGAGAAGGAAGGATCACAACCAACTAACCAACCAACCAAAACTTTATTGTAGTATTTTGTGTATGCTGCTTGCATTTGAGCCTTAGAACAACACTTCAGTTAAGTCAAACAGCATTTAAGTCCCTACTTTTTGTCAAACACTGTGCTAAGAACTGGTGATACAAAGCAAGACGAAAACAGCCCATGTCTTCAAGAAGTTCATATTCTAATGGGGGGACGATAGGTAAGCAAATACAAAGACACAAGATCTAGACAGGGTAGATGGGAAGTCCTCTCAGAGGAGAGAAATTCGTGGAGGGATGGATATCAGTGCAGAAAAGGCTTCTTGAAGAACGCAGGATATGACCTGAATCTTTAAGGAAGCCAGGGCAACTAAGAGGCAAAGGTGAGAGGTCAAAATATGCCAGGCATGGGAGGACAGTCCATATAAATTCATGGAGTCAAGAGATGGAGTGAGGAACACAAAGAGACTGCACAGGAGGAATGAAGTGTAAGAAGACTGGAGAGGTAGAAATTGTCCAAGTTGTATAGGGTTTTGAATGCCAGAGTATTTTATATTTGAGCTCTGAAGTAATAGGGAGCTGTTAAAGTCTATTGATTAGGAGGTAGGTGATGAGGAGGACAAGGTAAGACCTACTCTTTAGATCAAGCGTTTATCACATTGTTCTATGTGCTAGGCACAGTGCTAAGGATACAAGAAAGGCAAAAATATGGTCCTTGACCTCAGGAAGCTCACATTCTAATGGTGCATACAACATGAAAGAAACTATGTACATACAAAATAAATAATAATAATAGTTAACGTCTGTAAAGTGCTTACTATGTGTCAGGCACAAAGTAATTTCATTTATTAGTGCTTTACAGTTATTTCATTTGATCCTCATAACAGCCCTGGGAGGAAGATGTTATTATCCCTATTTTACAGATGAGGAAACTAAGGTAAATAGGGGTTAGGTGGCAGAATTAGGATCACATAGTTATTTAATGTCTGAGATTGGATTTGAAATTCCTAACTCCAGCACCTGAGCTCTATCCATGGTATCACCCAGTTTCCCAATACAAAGAGTATCTGGGGGTATACACAGAGTGATTGGAAGGTGGGGAGAGGGAACATTCCACGCATGGAGGATAGCCAGTGCAAATGCAGAGTTGGAAGACAGACTGTTTAGTGTAAGGAACAGCAATAGTTTTGGATTTGGAATCAGTGAGCTCAAGTTCAAACCCCAAGTCTGCTTATTAGCTGTATAGGAAAGGTCCAGAGTGGTGTGAAATTCAAGAAGGGAAAAATTATAACTTTAGAGATCTGGGAAGGCTTCATTGTAACAACTGAAGAGTATTTAAGCTGAGCCTCAAAAGAAGGGAAAGATTTCATCAGATTGAGATGTGGTCAGCATTGCGTTCCACAGATGCATATGAATGCCTAGGAGTAGTAACAATGAGACGGTATTGAAGGAGAAAGAACCAGACCAAGTAGGACCCCGCTTAATACAAAGTCTGACCATGGCCCACCGCAATTTGGTGGACACTCTTCCACAAATACAAATATCGTGAGTTTGAAGAGTGGACATGTAACGAATATGCTTCTGGAAGGGGACGTAAGTAGTGAATCTTTGTGACTGAGGTGTACAGATGGAAGGCTTACATGGAGGGAACCTATATGGCCAAAGTAATCATGGAAGGGCAACTCACATGCTAGATTCTTCAGGGAAACTGATGTTTTCTAGTGATGTCAACATGTTCTCTCCCTGGGCCTGTTCCTGGTTGGCCACGTATAGTGGATGGTCTCTACTGGCTATGCAGTCTCTGCTGGACATTGCTTTTTGCAGCCTTGCTTTTCCAGATTCATGGTCATTTTGGGTTGTGGACAGGATAGATTCTCTGGACATAAAGTTGTAGAGCTTCTCTCTGCTTGTGGTGTTGTTGTTTAGTCATTCAGTTGGATCCAACTCTTCTTGACCCTATGGACCATACTATCCATGGGGTTTTCTTGGCAAGATTATTGGAGAGGGTTGCCATTTCTTTCTTCATTTCTCTGCCCGTAGCTCTAGGTTTTCTCTAATTCTTCACTAGGTTGCTGCATCTTCCTCATGGGAGGGAGGATGCGCGAGTGAGGCCCTGATCTTTTTAGCTTATAGCTGTAAGGCTTTCATTAAAAAAAAAAAAGGCACAAGCCATTAACACACCCAGTCAGACTAGGGAAAGAAAACATCCCTAAAGAGCAAAAATAACAAAAAACAAAATCTTTTTGGCTTCTTTCCTTAAGGAGCCTTCAAACCAGATGATAAGACAGAGTACTCGCAATTGGCAGACCATCAGACTGTTCTTATAAAAATTAAAAATTACCGTCCAGCCAGGAACCTCAGATGTGCTCTCTTTAAAGGCAGCTGCTGCAATTGATTTGATCCAAGGAGATAGGCACTGAATCCATTCAGGGCCAACATCATTAAGTTTAGCCCCAATTCTAAATTGTATTGCCACCATATTACCCGTGAAAGGGCAGGAGCAGAACAAAAGAAGGAAAAGTCAAGAGTCTCATTTTTCAGTACCTTATCCTTCTTTGGCCCCATCACAACTTCATTGTCACAGGGACTGGGAATCTTATTAGCCTGTCAGCAATGGTATTTAAAAGAAGCAAAATCCTGAATCTCTGCTCTTGTGGATCATTGGAACTAAGCACAAACCCTACTGGAAGGACCCTACCTAATATTAATCCTCATTGATATTCCTGTCCCTTAGTTTTCCATCATTTTTCCATCACTTCCTTCTTCTTTTCTCTCTTTTCCCATATTCTTCCTATTCTCTTCCTTCCTTCTTTATTTTCCTCCTTCCTTCCTTCCTTCTTTTCTTCCTTCCTTTCATTCTTCCTTCCTTCCTTCTTTTTCTCATTTCACTCTCTCTATATCTCTACTATTTTGTGTTTATTCTCCAGCTTCTCTACTCTTATTTCAAAGGGATGGTGTGATTTTTCTAAGATGACTTTGGTCTTTGATCCTCCCAATGACCTAGTCTTACCAGTCAACAAAGATCCCATGCTACAACATTTTTGGCAACGTTGAAAATAACTAGTTGCTAACCCAAGTTCCTCTGCATTAGTATTTTGGCGAGACTTGGCTTGGCCATACTTCTTTTCTCCTACCACATCTCTCTAGTTTTAGTTCACAAAGGAGTTCCTGTACTGTAGCCCTGGTTTATATGGAAAGAGCCTTTTTTGTTTGGTTTATTCATTAGTGGTTTCCATTTATCTGCTCTGGAATAGTTTCCTTCCTGACTCTCTCTGTTACCACAATACTTTGTCTAACTCCTCATCTTTTCACTCTTTCCATGCTTCCTCCACCCTTTATTATAGTCCTTCCAGTGGTTAGAGTTGTTTGTTCCAAAGGTTGGAAAAATGTTTATGTCATTTGTGAGAGATGGTAACACTAAGATCTCTGAGATTAAAAGTGCATTCAGAGGACACCCACTTTCCTTCTACCCCACAGAAGCATTTCCGACATTTCTTTTACAAAGTTGTTATTAGGCAGATAGATCCTTGAGGGAAAAGAGCATGCCTTTGGCTCCTACTTCAGAAAAATATACTATGATAAGTAGAATAAGTAAGGAGAGCACCATATTTGAAGTCAAAAGAACTGAATTCAAATGATAGCTCTTTAGTTTACTAGACCCATACTTGGGGTTAGTTATTTAACCTCTTGGAGTCTCAATTTTTTTTATCATCAAAAAAGAGTTGTTTATCTTTTTATTTCTCACAATGACCTGCACATGTTTACTGAATGCATTTTTTAAAAGTGAATAAATTCTTGATACTAGGTTACAAGATTGCTGCATGTTTAGATGAAATGTTGAACCTGAAACTGTTTTGCAAATTGTAAAGCATGATATAAATCTAAGTTATTATCGTTACTTCCTTTGTAACCTTCCATAACACATAATAAAGACAGTACTCTGTCATAGGCACTGAATTAACTTTGCTCATTGACTAGCTAGGAAGAGTAGGGAATCTCAGAGGCTGAGGGTGCTGCTGATGGATGGATCTACGATCTTGTCTATGTGAGTATGCCTCAAATGGAACAGATGATAATACAACCATGCCTTCTAATCCTGCTTTATTCAACCATGTTCTCCAATAAATCTTTTGCAAGTAGTCCACCCAATGTAATGGGGGTATTTTTCTGCATCTCTTGACCACTGGAACAAATGGGTTGTCCATCCATTAGAACCAAACCGCTTCCTTTCTCCCAGATCATCCAGGACATTCCATTCACTGATTACTTCTTTTATGCTATTTCTCTTGCACAATTCTTTGTTCAGAGCCTACTCCTGTACACTCTGTGCGCTTTCATTGCCCTCTGTGTGAACTACAATTTTTATTCTTTGGAGATTGTGGCATTCCTTGACTTGGAGCCATATAGAATCGCTGAAAGAATACTGATATTAAGAAGATAGATAGGTTTCTGCTTCTGAAAGAAACTTGGTATGATTAGCACTGTGCAGTTTCCCAAAGGCCACACAGCATGATCTTTTCCTTCTGTTCAATTCTGGGTCCAGTTCATTGTTCATTCTCAATATTTTTCCAAGCTAGATGAAATAAGAAGCCAGCCCTAACACTTTTCCAAGTAATTGCATTTGTAAATATAGGATACGCTCTGCACTCGCTTGGTTTTTCCTGTGTGGATCATTATGCCAAACACTTTTGAGTGATTCTGGATCTCACTTAGGAGGCTCTACAGTGTCCCAGGACTTGATGCAATCAATGTGATATTAATATGCAAAAAAAAAAAATGGAACATCCAGAGGACCTTATCATCTATAGGGAATTCTTTTCTCATTTGAATCTTATTCTGAGTATAATAATGTCAAACACCTTTTGAGAGTATCCTTTTCTTAGATTTTGCTCTCACTTAATGTAATTAGTCATTGGACAAAGTTGCCTCTGTGGTTCTATTCTTCAGGGAGTGTTGAATGATTTTGGCTCATGAATAGGAAAAAGTTCATTGGAGAAATGTTTTTAGGCAGCTTTTTGTTTCACCAAATCAAATCTTTATATGTAGTCTACAAAAAGAAAGCACAGTAGGATCATATATTACTTCTATCTTTCAGTCAATTATTTGACAATAAAAGTATGGTCTGTTGTAGAACATCATTTGCAAAAGCTTTCCTGTTTCCTTCTCATACTTTCATCAAGGATGTCCTTGATAGGTATGTAGATTATGATCATGATATGAATGGGTAGTTATTAAATTCCTTCAGTTTCATTTTTAACAGCATTTGATATCCTCCTCATTCCCTCCAGGGTATCCTTCCCATAACATTTCAGATACCTTAAGGATAGATTTTTCAATGACCTCAAAATTATTTCTCTTCTGATAAAACCTCCAGCTATTCTCTAGAAGAATAGACAAGACTCTTGGAGTGTGAAGAAAACATTTTATTTCCTCCTTTACAACTTTGTTACATTTCATTTATGTTTTAAAATTTTATGTAGTCTCTTTAAATGATGGTATTTAGTGTCAGGAGGCAGGTTATCAACATTGCGGAGCTGTAGGGCTTAGTAATATAAATTTAACCATTATCAACTTCTTACTAATAACAACTTTAGCTACAAAGCAAAGGGGGGAGGGTAAAAGATCATATAGAAAAAATATTTATCCTTATTGGGGAAAGGTTCATCATAAGAAAGTTATACTGCTTACTTAGAATTACTACTTGACAGTAGCATCTCTCTAACTATTTCTGTTCTTGAAAGAAAAGTGGTAAAAGGATTCAGAGCTCACAGGGCTGATGATGGCTATGGGAGTTGAAATGTTTAGGAAGACAATCTAAGACCTTTCCTAGGAATAACATAAAGTAGCTATATGTAAGACTATAGAATTTGGTCTGTAGTTTCATGTGAGAACAGAATTTAGCTATCACTTATTTCAGCATGTCAATAACCAATTAATTAGGTGAGAATTGAGGAACCAAAGAACATGAAAAATATTCCAAAAATGAGTCATAATATGGTTGCTAGTCTTCTGCTTCTTTTCATTCAGTTAGAATGAATATACATCAAAGTAAGATAAATGCATCATGTGGCTGAATGGGAGGGAAGCTATTTTCAAAAGAAAGAAAGAGGAAAGAAGGAAAGGAAGGAAGAGAGGAAGCAAGGAAGGAAGGGAAGGAGGGAGGAAGGAAGGAAGGGAGAAAGAAAGAAAGAAAGAAAGAAAGAAAGAAAGAAA
>JAQQSU010014500.1:0-11405 GCA_028627135.1 Pseudochirops cupreus | reverse complement strand
ATTCTTTCCCTTCCTCCCTCATCACCCATCCCCACTGGAAGGACAAGCAATTCAATACAAGCTGTACATGGGTAATTACAGTTAATCCACAGTTAGCATATTGTGAGAGATTGATTACATGTCCCTCCTTCCTATCCCACCCCCACCTTGTTCTATTCTCTACCCTGTCCCTGTCCCTTAACAGAGGTGTGTACTTCCATCAACCCTACCCCCACTCTGCCCTCCCCTCCATCATCCCACCTCTCATCCCCATCCACCCTAAGGAATTATTTTTTCATAGTTAATTTGTGTACCTTATTTTCCATTTGACTTCTTTTCTGTGAATTTTTGTACCTTACCATTTGACCTTTTATGTTTCTTAAGACCTTTATTTTGTCAGTATTTTGTGTCCTCTTTTCCAAGCTATTAACTTTTTACAAGTGATTTTCTTCCATCACTCTAATTTCTCCTCCAATTTTTTTTCTTTTACCTCTCTTATTTAATTTTCAAAATCATTTTTAAATTCTTCCACGATTCTTTTGAGGTCTGAGACCAATTCACATTTTTTTTAATTTTAAAATTTTAATGTATTTTTCAACTCTAAAAAAACCCCCTATTTTCTCTCTCCCTAATTGAAAAGAAAGAAAAAACAGCACTCTTGTGACAAATATGCACAGTCAAAAAAAACAAACTCCCCCTCCTCAGGGGCGTACTGGTAAATGTTTACCATCCAACTTAGTGGGACAGACTTTTAAACAGCATTATTGACATTTCTCCCATTACTTTCTCCAGTGATAACAATTGACAAAACAACAAAGCTCAGATTTCTAATGTCTGCCAATTTCCAAGGAGTGAATGCTCACATCCAACAGAACATTCACCATTCAATCTGGCTCCGGAACTCCTAGCATTCTGAGTCCTTCACCTCTCGGCCAAGAGATGGGGGTCATATTTCATCATCTCTGGGGTCTGGGTTGGTCAACTACTGCATCGACCAGTTTTCAAGACTTTTAAAGTTGTTTATCTTTGCAGTAGTGCTAGTCTAAAAACTCTGTCTTCTCTTTTTTTGGCATTTCTAATTAACTTTTGTTTATTTTGGTTTACATCATTGATTTCTACAAGATTTTGAGTTACAAATTTTCTCCCCAACTTTCCCCTATCCACCACCCCAAAACAGCAATACAACTGTGTACCCTCTCCCTCAATCTGCTCTCTCCTATATCCTCCCCCATCACCACATTGACTTTCTGGTAGGGCTAGATGGATCTCCTTAGCCTAGTGTCTGTATACCTTAATTCCCAGTTGCATGAAAAAAATAATGATGATAATAATAATAATGATTTATATGTGTGTGTGTGTGTGTGTGTGTGTGTGTGTGTATATAACATTTGATTATAGAGCTTTAAATTCTAGATTCTTTCCCTTCCACCCTCATCACCCACTACCACTGGAAAGACAAGCAATGTAATACAGGCTATACATGTGTAGTTACACAGAACATCTCCACAATGGACATATTGTATAAGACTGACTATATTTCTCTCCTTCCTAACCTTCCCCCCCTTATTCTATTCTCTACTTTCTCCCTGTCCCTTTACAGAAGTGTGTGCTTCTAACAATCTTCCCCCACAACCTTCCCCCCACCATCACCTTCCGCTCTACTCTCCTGTAGGGCAAGATGCGCAATTTAGAGTGTATGTCATTCCTTCCCTAAGTCACATTCAGTGAAAGTAAGGTTGACTCATTCATTGTTGCCTTCCTGTTCTCCCCCTCCATTGTAACAGATATCCCTTGCCTCTTCTGTATGAGATGATTAACCCCATTCTGTCTCTCCCTGTCTCCTCTCATTCTATTTCTCTCCCATCTCTCAATTTCACCTTTTAAAATATCATCCCTTCCTATTAAATTGATCCTGTGCCCTCTGTCTAGGTATACATATATATACAAACTCACATAAGTATTCATATGCATATATATATATATATATGTACCCTCCTACGTAGACGTATGTATATATACATACATACATACATACATATACATAATACATACACACACACACATTTATATTCCCTTCACCTATCCTCATACTGAGAAAAGTTTCATAATTTACAATTATTGTTTTTCCATGTTGGCATATAAATAGTTCAACTTTGATAAGTTCCTTATGAATTCTTTTCCATGTTTACCTTCTCATGTTTCTTGTATTTGAACATCAAATTTTCTATTCAGTTCTCGTTTTTTCAGCAAGAACAGTTGGAAGTCCTCCACCTCATTGAAAGATTATATTTTCTCCTGAAACATTATGCTCCATTTTGCTGGGTAAGTGATTCTTGGTTTTAATCCTAGCTCCCTGGATCTCCGGAATATCTTATTCCAGGCCCTTTGATCCCTTAATGTAGAAGGTGCTAGATCCTGGGTTATCCTAATTGTGTTTTCACAGTATTCAAATTGTTTCTTCTTGGCAGCTTGTAATATTTTCTCCTTGATCTGGGAACTCTGGAACCTGGCTATAACACTGCTAGGAGTTTCCTTTTGGGGATCTTTTTCAAGAGATGATCAGTGAATTCTTTCAAGTTCCATTTTGCTCTCTGGTTCTAAAATATCAGGGTAATTTTCCTTGAGAATTTCTTGAAGGATGATGTCTAAGTTCTTTTTCTGACCATGGCTTTCAGGTAGTCCAATAATTTGTAAATTGTCTCTGCTGGATTTATTTTCCAGGTCGCTGGTTTTTTCAAGGAGATATTTCACATTGCCTTCTAATTTTTCATTTGTTTGGATACATTTAATAGTCTCTTGATTTCTCATAAAGTCATTTGCTTCCATTTGCTCCACTCTAACTCTGAAGGAATTATTCTCTTTAGAAAGCTTTTGAGATTCTTTCTCCATCTGGCAAATTTGACTTTTTAAGGCATTCTTCTCCTCACTGGTTTTTGGGCTTCTCTTGCCATTTGAGTTCATCTATTTTTTTAAGGCACATTTTTTCTTTGAGGCTTTGGATGGAGTAGTTTTGACTTTTCTGTCTTCTAAGTTTTTCTTTTGATCTTCCTTGACACCATAATAACTTTCTATGACTAGATTCTTTTTTTCTGTTTGATTATTTTTCCAGCCCATTTCTCAACTTTCAACTCTAAGTTAAAGTGGGGCTCCCCTCCAGGGACAGAGGAGGCACTCTCCCAAGCTTCAAGCCTTTCTTGCTGCTGCTCTCAGAACTAATTCTGAGGATCTGTAAGTTCTCATTTCTTCCAAGGTGGCATGCTCTAAGGAGAGATGTGCTTCCTATTCCTTTGATCTGTGCTCTGGTCTGTAAGTTATTACAAATGCTCCTTTCCACCCTGAAACTGTTGCCAGAGTTCCCATTCTCCTGTGGCCTCAAGTTTTTGCATATTAGTGCTTCTCTTCACTCTAAGACTGAAACACAGATACACATTTGGACAATGCAACAGAGTTCTGTACCTAGTGCTGGCAAAAGGACACCTAAAATCTCCTTACAAGCAGTTGACAAACCCTTACCATCTCCAGCCTGAGAGCTCCAGAAACCATTGCTGCTATCACTGATTCAGTCACAAACATCCATAGGCCTGTTACTGCCTTACTGGGGCCTGGCATTTGCTGGTATACCATGTTCTGGACTGTGTTCCACTCTCACTCTGATGCAACAGACCTTTAATTCTAAGGTGTCTTAGCCTGGAAAATTTTATCACCCCATCCTTTTGTGGATTTTTCCATTCCATAATTAATTTTGAGACATTATTTAAATTTGTTTAGACAAATTTGGGGGCTCTCAATCACACCCCTGAATTTTTTTCACCATCTTGTCTGTCCATCATTCCCCTGCTCCCACCGCCCAAGCATTAATTTTAAAGCATAATTTTTTTTTCAGGTCAGTTCCCACTTGTATGTCACAGTGTACCATAGAATAATACATAAGGACTTATATCATTTACATTAATTTAAATTAAATGAAAATAATTTAAATTAATTTATAGGACTTAGGATGCAAAATTCTTGTAGTGACATTATTCACTGGGAAGAAATAAGAACTGAGAAAACAAACACTTTGTGTCTGACTTCTGTGATGGTAATGCAATTATTACATTACCATTACAACTTCTCTCCTTCTAAATGATACCTCTAAATGGTAATTAGTTGCAGAGGCACAGGAGAAAATAAGGGTTGGAGAGAGTAGAATAGCAAAGGTCTAAAGCTGCTGAGATCCAAGAGGAAATATCATCAAATTTAGTCTTATTTGTTGAGTCGAAGAAAGCTAGTTTGATGGGAGAAAGATTTTGTTCATTGATTTCATATTCTCCTTAAATGGAGTAATTTAGATAGAGTCTACAGCTTAATTAAAATGTCCTTAGGAGTGAACCTCTCTACCATCAGATACAGCTATTCAGGGCCCCACTCAAATGAAGTGACGCTTTCACAGTATAAGAACAAAGCTTAAAAATGTTTTGAGAAGATGAAGAAATGTAGGCTGGGACGCAGATGAAATCTCCCAACATTTACTCCAAACAACTTTAAAATAACCCCCCAAATCAGATTTTGGAATGACAGAGCCAACAAAACATCAGATAGAGATATTTTCCCAGTCTAAGACAACTTAGGGCATCTAGGTGGTATAGTAGATAGAGTGGTTGGCCTGGAATCAAGAAGATCTGAGTTCAAATCTGGCCTTAGCCACTTATTGTCTCTGTGACTCTGGGCAAGTCACTAAACCCTGTTTGCCTTAGTTTCCTTATCTGTAAAATTAGTTGGAGAAGGAAATGGCAAAACACTCTGATATTTTTGCAAATAAAACTGTAAAAGGGGTCACAAAGCATCACACATGACTGAAAAACGACTCAATAGCAACAGCAACAAGACAACTTAGGAGAACCATAGGAGAGTTCTGTAACACTGGGGTGGCTGCAGGCCCGGAGTGAGGTAAGAATATCAATAGTGGGCCTTAACCCAGAGATGGCAAGAGATTTGGACAACTGGTCAGAAAGATCACAGGGGACTCTTTTCTGGCACTAGGTGAAGCTGATGCTAATCAGTAATCCTATTGTCTATGGGCAGTCCTGGGTCGTAGTTCCAGGGCCAAGAGAAGCATGAGGACTTATGACAATAGGAGTGTAGGGGACATAGGTGACGGTTCTAGGGTCAAGAAAAACCATAGTATTTAAGGCTACAGGGGAAAGAGGGCCCCTTCCTGAGTAAAGAACAGAGATAAGGAGAGCATCAACCACAGATCTCCCATGATAAAACTACCTTGAAAGCACCAAAACCTTGTAGAATCCCACAAGTAGTTCTGAAAACCTCAGCACAAAAAAGCCTAAAATTTGGTAGAGGGCTTCTTCAATCCCAGGTGAACAGAAGCTAACTTTAACATAGAGGTCAAAGTAGATCTAGAAAGTAGGCTAGAAAAATGATCAAACAACAATAACAACAAAAGAATTTGATCCTAAAAAGTGACTAAAGTGGCAGGGTAGGGCCAGACATAAACTTAGAAGAAGACATATTGTTGTATACAAGAGACACACTTGAAGCAGAAAAATACACACAGAGTTAAACTAAAGGACTGAAGCAGAATCTACTTTCATTTAGCTGAAAATAAAGTAGGGGTAACAATCATGATCTCCAACAAAACAAAAGTAAAGTAAACCTAATTAAAAGAGATAATAAGGAAAACTACATTTTTTTCTAAAATACATAATGAAGTAATACTAAATTAGATTATAGAAGGTTCCTCCAATAGTCTCATTTTTTAAATATATGGGAAATTGAGTCAGATTTATAAAAATAGGGATCCTTCCCTAATTGATAGATGGTTAAATGATATGAATAGGCAGTTTTCAGAAGAAGAAATCAAAGCTATCTAGAGTTATGTGAAAAAATTGTATAAATCATTATTGATTTGAGAAAGACAAATCAAAACAACTCTGAGTTACCACCTCACACCTATCAGAAATGATAAATACTGGAGGGGATGAGGGAAAACAGATCCATCAATGAATTTGGTGGAGTAGTAAATTGATCTACAATTTTTGAAGAACGATCTAGAACTGTGACCATAATGCTATAAAACTGGGCACACCCTTCGATCCAGCAGTACCACTACTAGTTCTGTACCCCCAAAAAGATCAAAGAAAAAGAAAAAGCACCAATATGTACAAAAATATTTTGCCAGCTCTTTTTTTTTTTGATAGTAAAGAATTGAAAATTGAGGAGATGCCCATCAATTGGGGAATGGAAGGACAATATGGCATATTATTGTAATGGAGCATTATTGTATTGTAAATAATAATGAGAGGTTTCAGAAAAGCATTTTACCAGAAGTAAAATGAAGTGAGAAGAACCATGAGATCATCGTGCACAGTACATGGCAGTGTTGTAATGGTGATCATCTGTGGAAGGCTTATCTACTTTAACTAATCAAATGTTTCCAGAAAACTCCAAAGGATACATGATGGAAATGCCATCCTCCTTCAGAGAGATAACTGATGAACTCTGAGTTCAAACTGAAGTATGATTTTATCACTTTATTTTTTTATAATATGACTAAAATGGAAATATGTTTTGCATGATTTCACTTATATAATTGATATATTGCTTGCCTTTTCAATGGGTGGAGGAGGGTTGTGGGAGAGAGAAAGAAAATTGGGAGTTTGAAATTTATTAATAAAATAAATGAATGTTAAATATATGTGTGTGTGTTTTGAAATATGAGCCATTTCTGAAGAGATAGTATTAGTAGATGAAACCATTTCATGCTGAACACAAAGGAAAAATACCTAAAATAAGGGGTGTAGGATACAAAGCCATTTGCAGAGTGCTTTCTGAAAAAGACAATCTTGAAAAACTGAAGGGAATAGAACTTACTGGATATGTTCCCACCCCAAAATTATTAGATTCATTCTGAATTTCCTGATTTCATGGTCTTAGAAGAGCCTTGTTTCAAACTCTTGATGAAATGATTTTCAATTCTTAAAAAGTATTCCCTATTTCTGTTCACAGCCTTAGAATGTCATACTTAGGTTCAGAATATTTCAAGTCTGAAGGTATCTTATATCAACTGGCACCTTTATTTTACTTCCATTTCTCTGGGACCTCATTATTATGACATAAATCAGAAGAGACTAGACCCATCATTTCCTAAATGTAGGGAACTCCCAGATAAGAAAATTTACTCCCTCAACATGGCATAGGAACTTCTTGGAAACTTTGGTCCAAATCATTATTCATTTCTATTTTGTGTCTAAGAAGTATATGCCATTGGATGAGCTTTTAAAATTGCATTATAGTTTGTAAAATTGGAATTTTTCATCCACTTGTTTTTTCCTGTGTGAATGGTTGGTTAGATTCTCTTTATCTTTGTCTCTCTTTGTGTCTCTGTCTCTCTGCCTCATCTCTGTCTCTCTCTGTCTATTTCTCTGTCTCTCTGTCTCTGTCTGTCTCTTCTTTCTCTCTCTCTCTCTCTCTCTCTCTCTCTCTCTCTCTCTGTTTCTCTCTCTCTCTCTCTCTCTCTCTCTCTCTCTCTCTCTCTTTCTCTTTGTCACTCTCTCTCAGATTAAAAAAAATGAACTCTAAAGAGGTGATGTGATTTGGTCAAAATTCCAAAAAGAAAAAAAAAAGAGGTGAGCCAATATTATGAAATACTGACTCCCATAGAGGCATTTATTATAGAATTAAATAATACTAAAAAATTTTCATCATAAAGAAATTTGTTTAAAGTTCATAAATATGCTCAATTTGCAAATAATGAGCATGCTGGTCAGTTAAATGGTACTATCTAAAAAGCAATGGACTTGGAGTAAAGAATTGTTGAGCTCAAATCCTGCCTCAGGCAACTTACAAGTTATATGACCTTAGGAAATCATTCAATCTCTTTGAATCTCAATTTCTTCATATGGAAAATGGGAATAATAATATCATCTTTTACCGGGTTGTTTGGAGGATTAAATAAGATAACATATGTAAAGCATGTTGCAAAACTTAAGGCACTAAAGATATACTAGTCATTGTTATTTTCAACACACTTCATTTACTGTACAAGAATTCTGAAGTGTTTATTGTGATTTTAAGTGCAATTTACTGAATATTACGAGATACATAGCTTGAGTTAATCCAATTTCAAGAAAACTTGAAACTGGTAGAATTTGCAATATTCTTGTGAAATGGTTCCTATTGAATACCATACAATGTAAGATAGAAACACTGATATCTTCAATTTTAATAAGTACCTTTAAGAGGTATAATTCATCTCATAGCACAACAAAACATTCACAAATTCCAGTTTTCTACATTGTGGTTATCAGCAGGTGAAGCAAGAAGAAAATCTTTATAATCTTTTTCCTGGCTCTTGTGGTAGGATTAGAAAATGTTGTGTTCCCTCATGTTAGCTTTCATGAAAATATTTGGTGTGACCTCTCAATATTGTATTATCCTAAGGAACACAATGATCATTTAGGAAGCATGGAAGTACAGTCTCTATGTCTCCATGCATGTCAGGCTAAAAGGTTAACCGATGAAGCCGATTTTTGTTAAGATGAACTTACCTGGACTGATTCAAAATTATAACTGACTACTAACTAGAGCCTTAGAAGAATCTCTCTGAGAAACAAAGGCCCATAGTGCACAAACAGGAATGTGTGGCATGAATACTCAGTGGGTTCTCCACGAAGCCGCCACTTCTTTTGGTCTGACTCTTTTTAATCCTTTGTGTAACTATCACCTCAGTTCCAGTCCATTTTAATACAGCAATGATGTTTTTACTCTAGGCAGTGACAACAATTCTTTTGTCTTCTTGTCATTCTCCCAGCATTAAAATATTAATAAAACTGAACTGAAGGAATTGTTGATGAAGTATAGATTCTGGGATGAAGTGGGTATTTCTAATTTTTTTAAGCCATTCAGGGTATGCTTTAGGTACATATTCAAAGACAGCTGATCTAAACTCAGTTGGTTTGTAAGGATCTGTGCAAATGAATGGTAAGATGAATTCCTAAAGGGAATAAATTATCATTCCAAGGAGATATGAATGCCAATCATTAGACACAATTCAAATGTTAGTTTTTACCGTTACTGACAATGAGGTTATGTTAAAAAGAGTTCACTACTGTTCACTATTTTGAATCTAATATGGTCTAACACTACCCCAAATTTTTAGCAGAAGGTTTACTACCAGATTGCTGAGATTCTATTCAGCAGATAGAAGGGGTTAGATTTGGAGTCAGAGAATTTGGACTCCAATCACAGCTCTTCCACTTTACCTCTGTCACCTTAGACAAGTAACTTAACTGCTCAGGGCCACAGTTTTCTTACTTGTAAAATTAGGGGTTTGAACTAATGATTTCTAAGCTTCTTTTTGTCTCTTAACTATGATCCTGTGAAGAAAAATGGAAACAAGTACTAGTATGTTGTATACATATATACAAATCTGTATATGAATGTACATATTAATACATATACATATATTAATGTATACAACACAGGAACTAATGTTTAATCCCTTATATTGCTAAAAAGACTCCACTTTATAAAAATATTGCCCTGGGGTTCCTCTAGTATATAAAAGACACTCTATTTTCAAGTATATTTTCTGGAGATACCTACACTGAGATATAAAGAATTAACCTAAGAGTAGGGTTGTACTTGGTTTCCTAATGGCATAGCAGCATACTTTAGCCTTCTTAAGTCCAAATCTTTCCTTTGCATTTAGAATAATTTGTCATTTTAATCCTTCCCAGATGGCAAAGTTCCAGACTTCATAGCCACATAGTAATAATTTTACTCCTTTCATTTTCATATTTCGGAGCCAATATTTATATCTAAAGTGAACACGAGCATAGTATTTTAAAAAATCATTCGAAGAAAATTAGGGAGAAAGTTGGCCCTACCTTCAGCAATTCTGTGCTTCACTCACATATTTCTTAAAAATCTGCCTATTTTTCACTTTCTATTTTTTTCTTTGAGTTTTCTTCTACAAAATGACTAATATGGAAATATTTTACATGATTACACGCGTATAACCTATATCTGAATGCTTACTGTCTCAGGGAGGAGGAAGGATAGGGAGAGATAGAATTTGAAACTCAAAACTTAAAACAAAAACAACAAATGTCAAAAAATACTTTACACGTAATTGTGGAAAATGAAATATTGCTTTAAAAAATCTACCTTAACATATGCAGAAGATGAATGAGATTTAAAATCTTCTTCTCCCCCACTCCTAGCCCTCATCACACACATAGTAAAATGAAATGGAAGACTTCCATTCTTGATTAAGAAGAATTAAAATTGAATCTAAATGAAAAGGTCATTTCAAGGTAATTTTAGGATTGAACATCAAAACAACTAAATGGAGATAAAAGGATTTTGCTTAGTGAAAAAGTAATGAATTCTATGCTTTATCAACTCAGCCCAAACTCATTCATGTTCAGTTGAGGCTGCAGGCCTGGCAGTCACTAAAACCTTCCTCCATCCAAGCTCCAAATCTCCAACAGCCCCTCCAGGGCCTACTTAATTTTCAACACATCTTCAGTGAAGACAGTCCAAATTCATTTTTTTATCCTCAAATGGAGTTTAGGCTTGGTGCTAAAGCAGGTTCCAAAGGGGCAACAATTTCAGGTCCTGACACAACTATGACAGCAGTAGAGGGGGATGTGTCTTATACTCAGGAGGCCATTGCTAAGAAATACCTACTATAGGGGCCAAGATGGGACTGAGGGTGATCAACAAGTATGCTCCATGGGTAGAAATAATTCCAGACATAGGTGAGAGGGTGTCAGTGCGTTACAAATGAGAGCTGTCCTGATACCTATCCTTCAATAGGATTTGAATCCCCTGTCTGGGTTCTGAAGTAACTGACCTAGCCTTCTGCCTATAGTGATGGTATGTTTTGAACGTTGATACTGAAACAGAATTGGGCCTATAGAAATGTAACTCTTTCCTGAAATGCTCATGGATCTGTCTTCCCAAGTAACAAGTGAGTGCTCCCTTTCATACATGATAATTATTTACCTATTCAACTTATCACCCCCATATTTCAAGCTACTTGTGAGGAGGAATCTTATTGTTTAAGTATCTCTTACATATACATACTCTTCTGGGCACTGTGAGAATTACAAAGGATATGGTGCTATGCAGTTTTTAAAATGGAAAGGATCATAGAGCTCATAATATTTCATTTGCTATCTCTAGCACTTGACACACAGTAAAGTCTTTCAACAAGAATGTTTGAAAGTCCTTCACCTCATTGAATGACCATATTTTCCCCTGGAAGACTATGCTCAATTTTGCTGGGTAGGTGATTCTTGGTTTTATTCCAAGCTCCCTTGATCTCCAGATTATCATATTCCAGGCCCTTCGATCCCTTAATGTAGAAGCTGATAGATCCTGGGTTATCCTAATTGTGTTTCCACAATATTCAAATTGTTTCT
>JAQQSU010001450.1:0-14995 GCA_028627135.1 Pseudochirops cupreus | reverse complement strand
TATGAATATATATGTCAGTGTGTATATATATGTGTACATAGACAGAGGGCACAGGATCAACTGAATAGAAAGGGATGATATTTTAAAAGGTGAAATTGAGAGGTGGGAGAGGATTAGAATGAGAGGAGACAGGGAAAGAGAGAATGGGGTTAATCATCATATATTGAAGAGGCAAGGGATAACTGTTACAATGGAGGGGAAGAACAGGAAGGCAAAAGGAAATGGGTCAACCTTACTCCCATTGAATTTGGCTTAGAGAAGGAATGACACACTCTAAATTGGGTATCGTGCCCTGCAGGAGAGTAGGGGGGAAATGGATGAGAAAGGGGATAATTGAGGGGAGGGGAGGGTGGGGGGGAGGGTTATTAGAAGCACTTCTATAAAGGGACAGGGACAGAGTAGAGAATGGATCAAGTGGAGGGAGGTATAGGAGGGAGAGAAACATAGTCAATCTTTCACAATATGTCCATTGTGGAGATGTTCTGCATAACTACACATGTGAGGCCTGTATTGAATTGCTTGTCTTTGCAGTGTCTGTCCTCAGTGGGTGATGAGGGAGGAAGGGATAGAATCTGGAGTTTAAAGTCCTAAAATCAAAAGTTAAATATATCTATATCTATATCAATATATCTATATCTATATCTATATCCATATCTATATATGTAATTATTATTATTTTTACATGCAAGTGGGAAATGAGTTATTCAGGCACTGGGGTAGGGAGATCCATCTTGCCCTACTGGAAAGTCAAAAGGGTGATGGGGGAGGATATAGAAGAGAGCAGATTGGGGAGGGTATACAGGGGGGTGGTGGGTAGGGGAAGGATGGGGAGAAAATTTGTAACTCAAAATTTCATGGAAATGAATGATGTAAACTAAAAATAAACAAAAGTTAATTTAAAAAAGAGAGATTACATAACTTTTCTATGATCACAGTGTGATTACGTACCAGAGGAGGATTGAACCCATATCTTCCTTATTATAAATCTAGAGCTCTAGATAGTTCTCATGCTGTCTATGGAGAAATGCAACATATACAAGCAACGGAAAGAGAATTGACTCTGGAATAAAAAGAACTGGGTTCCAGTCATATCTCTGATGCTTACTAGTTGTACTCTGTAGAAAAGTCACAACTTCCGTCAAAAAAGGAGTGCTTGGATTATTCCTCATACCTAGGTGATTTAGTGCATGTGTTGTAGGTCCTGGAGTCAGGCAGACCTGATTTTAAAGTCTACTTCAGACATTGACTAGCTCTGTGACCTGGGGCAATTACTTAACCTTTGTCTACCTCAGTTTCTTCATCTTTATGGAAATGGAGATACTATAGCATCTAACTCATAGGATTGTGAGGATCAAATGAAATAATATTTGTAACACTATTTGCCAAATTTAAAGTCCTTAATAAGTGCAAGATTAATAATAATGACAATAATAGCTTCTGGTATCCCTTTCAACTCTAGGGCTATGATCCAAACTATAATATAAACATAGAAGCCTCTGTGTAGCCCATACTATAGCAGATTCACCAACTCCTTCCAATAGCTGGGACTGCTAAATATAGTTGATCTCCATGCAGATATATTTGGTTCCTTTAATCTGTTTCATGGAATTGAAGAGGCTTAAAAGTTTTGGTATATGTTGAAATTCCATGCTTGAATGATTAATATAAAGGACTACACCAAAAGAATATTATTCACTACTGAATACCTTGTGACTTTGAATATTTCACTCTCTGTACATCTGTCAACCTTTCAAGGGAGAGAATAATCTAATACAGTGTAGAAAATGAAGAAAAATTAGTCCATTTGTTTATATCTCTATCTCTGAACCCATTACTATTTCTATGTCTATACTACCACTTACATTTCTCTATCTATATTTAGAGGGAATTTATAGTTCACAAAAGACAGGTTGATGGATTTTTCTAGAAGGAATTTGCAGTGGACTTGGTTCTTCCCTTAAGTTTTAAAAAGCATCTCCAATGCAAATCAGTAACACTACATGCCTCATGTTATCAACAGTTAATGATGAAGGCTGTAAGACATGGCTAGTCCATTTTATAGTTCCTGGAATCACCAATAATAACAGTAAGGCCACTGTTGATTCTATAAGGGTGAGTTTCCTAGCAACGAAGGACAAATAAATTTGAGCTCCATTAGAATGGAGGAAGGAACAGCCATACTATTGCTACACAGAGACATTTGAAATACCTTTTTAGACTACTGAATTTTCCATTTTCTACTGTTTCACAAACTAATCATTGCTCTCACAGCGATGGATTGCTTTCTTTGTCTTCATTTCTAATAGAAATCACAATGCTTAATCATAAAGCCGTGGTACTCCAGACTGAATTAAAATCCTTGTCTAGAACAGAGATCAAGAAAGAAAAGGAAGAAAGAAAAGCAAAATTAATACAGGGATATACTGAAATTTCTTTTTCAAAAGGTAAACTACCATTTGAGTTGAAATTTTTAAATGGGTTTCTGCTTAAGAAATATGTGAATGCTTTAAGCATGCTTAATTTCTCATAAAGGAAGTTAGCAATTAAGAACTTGAGGTGTTTAACTGTAAATCTGCATAAGAATAAGTACAATCAAAACGAAATCATCTATTTTAACTGCTTAGCACAAAACAGATTTGTGAAACTTTTAAGGAGCATTTCATGTTCTTCATATCAAGAGCCAAATATTTACCTTTCAGTATTTATGAAGCTATGAATAATAATTAGTAATTATCCTACAGCTCAGAGCTATTTCTTACAGTGAATTTTAGCCACAGCATAAAAGCTCTCATCTCTCACAAGGAGTCTGCAACAAAGCAGGCTCTTGGGATTTCTTTTTTCCAGTTGAAATAGAAATGCTTTAAGGTAGAATAAGAAATAAAGAAGTTGGAGTGTAGATAGTAACATGTGCATGTGAGAAAAAGTCTTCTTTTCCCAATAGGTCTTGGTTGCCAGGAAAAAGATATAAAATTAGACAGAGCACTGGCTATAGGAGAGCATGCAACAATCGTGACTAACTGGAGCTGGCTTCCGCAATAATAAAGGATACTCATTTCTACTCTTTTGATCGAGTTGATCTGTTTTTCTGACATCAGAAGTTAATGTTTTAGTTTTAGTGTGCCCTTCCTCCTCCCGCCATAATCTTGATTGATATTCTTCTGCTTCATTTAAGGCCCAGCTTGGTTGCTGTTTCTCTGCCTTACCTCCCTCCTTTAAGTACACTCCAGTGGTTTTACTGAAGTCAGTTTTTATAGGCTCTGGAGAATACATTGTTTAATTTTTCAATATGACCATTTGCACCTTGGAAATCAACAAGTGCTACAAATCAGGAATTTACCTTTTCGTTGATTATCTATACTTAGGAAAGTGATGGAGAAAATATAAATAATATAGATTAAACCTAAAATTGTGTCCTGTGCATATTGTCCTCCCTTCCCCACTCATCCCAGAGAATCAGGTGTTAAGCATTTAATGGCACATCCCTGGCACTTTCCATCTCCAGGAGAAAGTGATCTCTTTCTCATAGACTTTACCAAGACCTTCCTTTCATACTTATCTTACCCTTCCTTATGTTATAGATCATAGGGTGATAGATTTTGAGCAGGGAGAAATCTCAGAAATCTCTTAGTTCACTATATAAAATTACTGACTTTGAAAAGAAAAACTTGTAACTCTAAATTTTACTTCAAAATGAATTTTTAAAATTGTTTTTACATGTAATTGGAAAAATAAAATGCTGTTTCAAAGGAAAAAAAGAGGGAGGGAAGAAATTGCTTCATTCAACACCTACATGAAGAAACCAGTAGCAAGTAGCAGAGCAACAATGTGAACCCAGGGTCTCTGACTCCAAATCTAGGAGTCTTTATCTCTGCACTCAGTCTTTCCTTCCTTTTTTCCCCCTTTCAGATTTCAGATTTCAGATTTCAATCATGGAAAAAAAATCCAATCATGGATCTATGGTGCTTCATGTTTTTTCAGAATATCATATTGGCAGTTATTTATAGGATTTGTTAGCAATGGGAGATACTGGAAGTAGAGAGACCAATTAATGGATTGTTAGAATAACCAAGGTTGGTGCAAGCAACAATGAGTTCCCCAGCTTTCGGTCCTCTCTCACTGGCTTTCTTTGTCCAATTCCAATACCTTTCCCCTCTGTAACCATGATGGAATAGGCCATCTCCTTCATCAAGGACTTCCTGGCATTGCCACTGCTAACTCCAAGACTGCAGTGGCCTCATTGACAGAGTTAAGCAGCTGCAGCATTCAAGTTAAACAAATTGCTGCAGATAAGCAGTACAAAGGCATTATGGACTGTATAGTCCGAATTCCAATGGAACAAGGGGTGCTTCCCTTCTGGCAGCGTAATTTAGCAAATCTCATCAGATATTTCCCAACCCAGGCCCTTAACTTTGCCTTTAAGGATAAGTATAAGCAGGTGTTTTGGGGGGGAGTGGATAAGCACACACACTTTTGGAGGTTTTTTGCTGGCAATCTTGCCTCTGGTGGTGCAGCTGGAGCCCCTTCTCTCTGTTTTGTCTACCCATTGTATTTTGTAAGAACCTGTTTGGCAGCTGATGCTGGGAAATCTGGCACTGAGAGAGAATTCAAAGACGTGGGAGATTACCTTGTGAAAATTACCAAGTTTGGAATTCATGGCTTGTATCAAGGTTTCAATGTCTCAGTGTAGGGTCTCATTATCTATAGAGCAGCTTACTTTGGAACCTATGATACAGCAAAAGGTATGCTCCCAGATCCGAAGAACACTCATTGTGAGAAGCTGGATGACTGTGCAATCAGTGACTGCTGTAGCAGGTGTGGTCTCCTATCCCTTTGATACAGTAAGGCAACGAATGACAATGCAATCTGGCTGCAAAGGAGCTGATATTATGTACACTGGGACAATTGACTGCTTGGAAGAAGATTGCTAAAGACAAGGGTGGCATAGCTTTCTTCAAGGGAGCTTGGTCCAATGTTCTTAGAGGCATGGATGGAGCTTTCATGCTTATCCTGTATGATGAATTGAAGAAATTAATCTAAGTACATCCTAACTAAAAAAAAAGAACCAGTAAAGATAGATGATGTAGAATACTTAACCATACTTAGCATTTTGGACCATTGACCTTCAAGAAATTCCTGTTATCTTTTCATCCAGGCCAGGACATGTTTGTAGGGGAGCCAGGAAAAGCCCTTAGAAAAAGGAACTCATTTATTGTGATCTATTATTCACACAGTGGAACTGATGATGATTCACTATATTGATTCTGGTGTTTTTTTGGGAAAATAACAGTTACTGTGGGTCCAAGGAGGCAGATCAGCTTAGACCATCTAGTTTAAATGCTCTTTTGTAGGACAATAAATTTGCATTTCAGTATTTATTTTAAAAGATTGTGTCTCCCATTTGTACTTAAGCAATATATATACTATTTGCATAGCTGACTATTTGGCAGTTCTGGTGATCTGTGTTGGACATTCTGCTGTAAAACAATAAATACACAGGAGACTCTTAAAAAAGAATAATCAGCATAAATATGGTGAGAGATAGGAAGAATTCTACAGGGAGGGGAATCAGTGACTTCTTTTACTAGGATCTTTCTTTTATTGAGTATCATTTTTTTTGTGTGTTCCTTGGTAACCTTCCTTACAATTACAGTTTTCATGCTCCTTCTTACACTTACAAAGTATTACCTCCCTCACAAGATTGTAAATACGTTGAGGGTAGCCAATGAGCATTCCATTTCTCTTATATGCCTGCAGGTTTTACTACAGCACTCTACATAGAGTAGGTGCTTTTTAATTTCCTCATGAAAATCTGTGGAAATCGAAGACTTAAACTCTATTGAACAATTCTTCCCTGTTTGGAAAATAAGAAATGTCCTCTTTTAAGGAAAAACTAGTTCAAAGGAGCATGGGGGGGGGGGGGGAATGCAAGAAAGACTCAGAACATTTTAAATAAATTGTTTTGTCTGGGTAGAAGGCTCATTTCAAAAATGCTAACTCCAACAAATTTGAGATAAGCCCAGTACAATGATTTTCAACCCACTAAATCTATAATAATATATCCAAAAATAAGGGCAGTAATTTGGGTGAAATAACTCCAGGATGTCAACTGTAAATTGTACATTTAATATTCTATGACAATCTGTATACACTTGAAAGTAAAATAATCTCTGATGATATTTTGAAGCAAAGATATTGAAAAGTTCTTGTTTTCTCAATATTAGTTTAGATAACTGAACGATTGTATGCATTACAAAGCTTCATTAACCATTACATTACCATAATAGGAGTAGATGGGACTATGGCTTTATAATATGTTGTTTATATTGTGATTAATCTACAAGCCAGGACATGGAAACTGGAAAGAGAAATGAATGTTATACGTTCAATTTCTACTGCCAGGGCTGACCATGTATCAAGACTGAGAGATTATGGATCTCATAGACCTTGTTGAGCAATGCCATGCTCTTGAAGTAACAACAGGAAATAGGTACTGGAGGTAGGGGCAGAAATGAGGAAGATACAGCAGCAGCATGTAAGCTACCTGTTGAAGGTACCCTCTGTTTCAGTAACATGCGCAGGACACCTCTAATGACAGAGTGCAGACACCAGTATGTCTGTTATAGCACTCTATTTCTATCACAAACATGCCTTGTATCCCAAAGGATTCGGCTTGCTGGAGGATAGGGCCTGTATATTGCAGTACAGAAGGAGTGTGTCACGGGTGTAGCTGGATTTGTTGAGAAACTCCTCCCTCTCCCTGACACTTCCACATTCCCCATCATCCACACAACCCCTACACTCATGCAGTTGGTTGCCTGATATCTCTGGCTTGACTTCAGTAAAATCACAATAGCACCTCTATCCTGGGAAGTGCAAGGCCAATTTTTTCAGATGTGAGTCTTGGGAAAGGAAAGAAAAAAGAGAGTAAGGGGGTGAGGGCAAAGAAGGAAAAGCAGAAGAATCCCAGAGACTGAGATCAGGAGCTCTTAATTTCTGGGCAACCACTGTTGCCGTAATTTCTGTGACTCATGTTTTCCATAAGTTAAAAAAAAAAGTTTTAGAACCACTGGCATATTTTATACTTTTGTATCTGCCATAATACTTGACATTCTGCTAGCACATAGTACTTAACTGTTTAAGCCTGGAATATTTGTGTAAGACTCTTATTGGTGGAGAGGAAGTTTTCACAATGCTCTTCGTTTGCATGAGGGAGGGATCAAGATGGCATGAGAGCTTGCATAAAGAAAGGCCTTTCTTTGTGCTTCTAGAGAGGACTTAATTCCAGATCCTCTTCTGGGGAAGAAAACAGACTTTGGAAGGCAGGTATCTAAGAGAAAGCTGGCTCTTCAACATGTCCCTGATTTCCAGCCTGAGCCTTCAATATAACTGAAAGGGAAATTCCTTAGAGTCTTCAGGTAGGCAAGTTGGAAATTAGGTACATATTAAAAAAAAGTCTATTCCCTTTATCCCTGGATTTCTCCCTGAAGAGGGTCTGGAATCATGTCTCTTAAAGCAGGGAGCAAAAAGATATTTCTTCTCCTAAATTCTATCACCAACTCCTTCCTTTATGCAACAAAAGTCAGCAGCCTCTCTATTGATAGGTGGAGTCTTAATCAAATGAAAAAAGCATAAATCCTGTGTTATACAACAAATACTTTTTAGATGGAATGATCAGGTAAATGGGATAACCACGCAATGAATTCAGTTTGAAGTACAATGATCTGTTGGTAAGGTGGCTGAAGTTCAGAATCTACTAGGTTACTGATGATAATCACAAATGTAACAAAAATGACAATATTAGTAATAGATCACACTCATACAACATAGATTTGCAAAGTACTTTATAATAAACTCGTGAAGATAGAGTTAAGAAGAAGCTTTTAAGTCACTGACTCCATCTCCGTCATTTTTCAGAGGAGGAAACTGAAGCATGAGAGCCGTGAAGGGATTTGCTCAGGATCACACATCCAGTAAATGTCTAGATAGTATTTGAACCAGGTCTTCTTGCCTCCAGTCCAGTGTCTTATCTAATTGTCCTTATTTCATTTGATATTCACAACAACCTTGCAAATTAGATGCTAACATTATTCTCCTTCTTCAGATGATAAAATCATAGATGTAGAGCTAGATGATCTAATTTTAGAGATGAGATAATTGGCATCATAGCTAGTAAAATAGGTAGGATCCCAGTCTAGGTATTCTTGTCTTTGACTTCTGTTCTTTTATCCATTATATCACATTTCCTCTAAGATTGTGTAGATATGGCTTAAGAGTCTGACTGGGCCAATGAGAATAAACCCACCAGTGTGACAATATTTTCTTCTAGTCAATCAGAGTGACTCCTAGCTCCCTCAGCTGCTGGGCTTCTGCTATATCAGAAAATTTCCTCCCACTGGCAGCAGAATCATAGTGCATGAGATAAACTTGATTCCTAAATAAGCTCAAGTGTTCCTTTTGATTTTCCTACTTTTTTACTCTTTATATTTTTTTTATCTCTCTCCTTTTCCTATCATTATGATACATTACATAATTGGATTTTTGTACGTTAATTTTAATATATTTTATTGATGCTTGTAGTACTTGGAATTAAGACCATGCTCTTGCCTCTTTATAGCATATGGGCTACCATAGATGTTTACCTATGTTTTTAGGGATGGAAGCAGCTTAAAAAGTTTTATAATGAGCAGCTCAATTCTTTCATCAGTTTTTTATTTCACTAAGATGACAACTGTTTTTGATTACAAGCCCTATGAGTACATGTCACCTAATATATTCCAGCCAAAAGTCAACTTCTTTTTTAAGTTGTGTTCTCTCAGGCAATGTTTTGGAAAAGCATTTGGGAAAGGCGTGTTTCTTTTCATGTCAAGATTCAATCCATGCAGTGGATTAAAAGAGGCATCTCCCACAGTTCCAAAGGCCTTTGCTTTGCGTCTGGCCAAGTTCTCTGTCAGGACTCAACTCATCATGATCCAAATTTACACACTGCCTCCCAGTGGATCCCATTTCAACCAAGATTCAACAGAAGGAATGAGGATCAACTTTTCTAAATCAACTCATCTGAGCACAGCCACGGAACAAACAATTCAAGACCATCAAGCCTAGAAAGTTGTTCAGGCACTGGGGAACAGAATTTAGTGCAAACACTGGAAGACCTCCAATTAGTAACCAGTATGTTTGTCCTTCTTGGCACTGACCTATTGCTCTTTAGTGTTTAAAAGAAAAGATAGTCAGTGAGAATTTGGAGGCTTTTTCTATATTCAAAAGTCAGCACTTTAAATCATAATTCATTTGCACCTGATGGTAGCACCCAAACCTTTTCCCCTGACTGCAAACAGGCATTTTTCAAAGCAGAGAATGTCCCAATAGTCTTCCATTCTTCAAGAATACAGTATCGCCCTGTTCCTTTGTTTAATGCAACACAGAGCCAGAAGTGTTTGAGCTGGCTCTATCTGCTCTCTGATAGTTTTACTACATGCACCCCGTGACCTAGGGGAGCCCTAAGCCAAATGACTTCACAAGATAGACATTCAGGGAAAGAAACTCAAACACATTCAGTGGAAACATTCCCTGAATAAAAAAATTAAAAAAAATTAAAAAAAAACTACCAACTTTTTCTCTCCCCAACCCCAGCACCAACTAATGACTCAAATAAATATGTTGTAAGATGCAATAGGAAACAGACCCAGTTGAAAAATTTTATTCAGTTTCAACAAATGGCACAAGGATTCTCTGTTACAGGAAAAAGTTTGCACGGGTTTGATGAGGACTGATTAGGGCACTTTAGAGGTTTCACAAACACTTCTACATTTTTAGCAGCTTCATATGAATTTGATGGTGCCAGTTCTTGAATGTTGGATCTTTGGTTAGTTTGTTTTTGTCAAAAAAATCCCCAAGCTTTGGACTTCAACACTCCCTCAGACTGAATGAGCCTTTCTCCTTCTTAGGAGAAGCTGGATTCACTGGGAAAGTAGTACATGATTACAAGTCTATAAAAGGCAGTACTAGAGTAGAGCTGGAAATTTTGCTTATTGAAGAGGGAAAAGGAGTAGGTGGGGCCAGGATGGGAAAGGAATTTCTTGGTATGTAACCAGAATCAACCACACCCTCCCATCTGCGAAATCAAAAGATACCCTAGAACAGTGTAAGACTCATAACTGGTGCTGAATGAGAAGTTAATTTTAATTTAATTGAAAAAAAATTTAGAACAATTTTATGACCTCTCCAAGTCCTCAGGCTGTTCTCCTAAATAGCCAATCAGAGTTTAGCCAAGAATAAATTGTTGCTCAGGGAATAGATGGCAGCATGTACGAGTTGAAGGATCTGTTGCTCCCTCTTCACACCTTTATGACCCCCACCCCACATATTTATTTCAGGTTTGTTTCAAATACATACCTTTAGCAATTTTTTTTTGAAAAGGAATGGTCTCAAAGAAATTATCAATGAAGCCAACTCTTGCCTCCACAACAGGAAGCGAGGGCTGAGGGAAAAGCAGCAAGGAGGGAGAATACTTTCCCCCTACCTCCCAAGGAAGTCACAGTTTTAAAAAAAAGTTCTAAGTCTACCAATTTCCAGGACTGCGGACTCTGAGACTTTTGTGCAAAATAGGGCAGATAGTAATAACACTTGTCCCATCCAACTCAATGTGTTATTATGAATAAGGTGCTCTGTAAAGTATGAAATACTGTAAGGGGAGGTAGTGTGTAAACATTTATATTATATAGTGTCAGGGAGCGTGCTAAGCACTTTGCAAAAATCTCAGTTGATACTCACAACGACCCTACATGGTGGTTATTATTAATTATTATAATTGTCCTCATTTTACAATTAAGGAAACTAAGGCAAACAGGTTTTATGATTTGCCTAGAGTCATGTAACCGAGTATCTGAACTCAGGTCTTCCTGACTCAAAGCACAATCCTTTCTACCCACTATAAGAGTTTGAGTTAACATTAGATGGCTTTGTCCTAATCAGACAAGTGCATTAATGTGATCACAATTCCTTGCCCTTTAAAAGCTTACTTCCCTCTACTTTACAAGGATTTTCCATTTAAAATCACATAGCAGAAAATTTCAAGATGAGTCAGATAAAACTGCCTTCCCTACTCCTTACCCTCCAATATCCCCAATGCATAGAAAATTCCCAGGTTGCCATGCAAACATGCTTCCGTATGTGCAGTCCCCAAAAGGGCCTGACAGATGAAGAGAGCTGCAGCAAGCCAGAGGCAGATGAAAATAGAGATATTTGGTCACACATGGAACCCAAAGAGAGATTTACCTGGATTCTGCACAGCTTTTCACTCTGTGGAGCAAAAATGCTGCTGGCAGATTGAGACAGAGACCTTACGCTTTATGTGAACCTAGAGAAATGCCTGCAAGGAAAGTTGTTAGACCCATGTGTACTCTGAAGGCAGAAAAGTAGCTCTGGATATGGAAATTCAAAAATTAACCTAGTGATGGAGTCCTAAAGAGGAAGAAAGATCAGAATATCAAAGAACCATAGAACTGAGAATCAGAGGAGGAGGGGAAACAGAGTAACAATGAGGCACAGAGCTACAATGGGAAAGAGCAAACCTGGACCTGGACCTTTGTAGGTAGCATACATTATGCAGATCATGGGTAAAGGTTTGCTCACTATCAATCCCCAGTCATAGAAGGTAATATTGTAAGTCTGAAAGAACACGTATGTCCCTATATGTAATGCTATGCATAAGCACATTCCCAAAAGAATGCTACTGTGAACAGCTTTTAAGGTTCGGATTACACAGTATAGAGGACACTCTGTTTATTTCATTACAAATCAAAGCAAATATTCACAACAAATCAAGGTACACTACAATATTCACAACACAATAATCAATACTCATTCAATCAATTCCACAATACAATAATCAATCTTCCACTCATGGGGCAACCATTTACTTAGTCACTAATCTAGATGCACAATTACTAAATATCGTTAATCACTAAATACAGACATTAGAAAAATTATACAAACCCTCCACCCCTCGGTGTCCACCAAACCTCAGTTTCATCCATGGGGAGGCCTTTTCTTCATCTTGACTCAGGGGGGTCTCTCAGATTCCCTGGATCCCCTTCCATGGTCCCAGCTCCTTCCTGAATCCACCAGTCACCTGGATTCAGGGGCAGACAGCTCCCAGGTTCTCATCCAATCCTCAGGGCAGTCCCTGACACACACTGAAGTTCACAGGGTCTGGCACATCTCAAATCCTTCACCACTTCTGTTGCCGGGAACTCAAGGATCAGCCAGGCCATGAACAAACAAAGAGTTATCCTGGTCGTGCTTCTTCAGTCCTCCAGCAGTTCTGCTGGCCCTAGGACCCAGGAGAAATCTTGGCCGTGCAGGAGGCCTTCCAGGCAAGCACTCTCAGCCTTCCAGGCTGCCTTCATCAGATTCTGGTCTCAAGAAAACTCCAACTCAGTTCTTCAGTCCAGCAGCCCAGCTCCCAGATGCTGGGAAAATTCTGCTTCCTCCAACAGGAGCCACCAGGAGGAAGATTCCCAATTCTGTTTCTCTGTCTCTAGAACTCTTCTTTTATACACACTGGCCTCTTGTCTCAGCCAACCCCCCCTCCTTCATCAGGACAGGAGAAGAGCTCACACCTTCCTTACTTAGCCTTAAGTTACTATAAGTGCTAAGTATCTGCTAAATTGATTACCATTACACTATAAGAACAGGGAATTTTTTCTAAATTGTTTGGGGCTTGGTAATCACACATGTGTATCTGTGAGAAATTAACTGTATCAGTCTTTTATACTTTTGTTATCCTGAATGCTTGGAGGGAATCTGATGACTCTTTGGGAAGAGCAAAAAAAGTCAGATTCTGTTGTTCCCAGGAATTCCACTGGATGAGAACACAAATTAGAAGGATTTTATGAGATGAAATGCCCAAATTATACCCAAGCCCTTGTGTCATTAGGGGCACTCCTACACTAGGGTGACTATCTCAAAATTATAGCCATACTTTATTTATGACATTAAAGTTAAAACTATCTGGAAAACATTTGCATGCTTAGTATAAGGTGATGAAGAAAAGAAACTTATTTTTTAAACGTTTCCTAATGGGAAGTATAATAAGAAGAAACCACAATGGAACCAAGGTTAGCAACCCTCCAGGATCTGCAAAAGGATGTCACATTAGAATGCTGTGATTTCAGAGCCTGATCAGATAAGGAGACAACACATATTATGGATAATTCCATGTGCAAACATTGGAAGGCTTAATAAAAAACAAATAAAACAAACACAAATGTGTTTGTTATGCCAGTCAGGTCCCAAATAATTTATCATAGAATAAGTAATTCACTTTTTATTGAATCTGATACTGACATCATGGAAATGTGAAGGCCACAGACATTTTGTGGAAATAGAACAACTAGCATGAGTAACATTGTGGGAAGAATCTGAGAAAAATGTACAACACAAAGGGATAGAAATAATTCTTTAATAATATTCAAAGTTTATAGAAATCAGCCTTTGTGGTGCTGCTTGAACTGGGAACTATTAGATTTCTAAAGGTCATCTACTTCTATGAATGAATCTGGAGACAGATTTTAAAACACCAGGAAGTGTTTCAGGCCTGGAGCAAACATATTGAGTTGTTCCCTTATGATGTGTGCTGCTGAATGAGAAGGGGATAGGTATGGTTTGGGTTTCCTAGATCTCCCTGCAGTGCATCTCTATGTTCCTTTACCCAGATTGTATCTGTTGGCTTGCCTACTCTCTCTTCTCCACCTTGCTTTGGTTAATTTTTAGACTTCAAGGAAAGAAATTCTTGTTAATGTGAGATTAAGTGGTGAAGAACAATCAGGACACGCATTTGGATAAGTTGAAAATACTCCAGGTTGTGAGAAGAAGTCTCTATTCACCAAAAAACCAGATGTTTTGGTTCCACACCTAAGGAGGCAATATGATATGACAAATGCAGTATGGTATCTCAGAGCAGTGAATGAGGAATGAGAAGACCTTGGCACAGAAAACTATCTCTGCCATGAATTAAAAGGATGACCTTGGGCATGTCATTTCCCCTCTTAGGGCTCAAGTTTACTTATTCACAAGACTTTGGTTAAATTATATAATCTCCAAAGCAACTTCTGGCCTTAGTAGTTTATAAGTTATATAATATGCCTATGATTAATCATCTACATAATGAGTTGTTTTTAAAAAGGACTTGTATTTGGGTGCCACTTTGAATATATCAAAGAAATCATTTGATTAATTGCATTACCTTCAGTATTGACTGTGTCAAAATTTGAATCTAAAATCTGGAATTTTAATGAAGAAAGAAGAGGAAATTGAATGCAAAATACCCCCTCTCCCCGAGCCAATAAGTTTCATAGGAGCTAATAATCTATTCTGGGGTTGGGATGACCTATTGCTGGGGTAAGGGTACCATGTTTCACTATCAAGTTGAAATATTATTATTTCTCCCTCAATAGAACCAAATTTTGTTGTCTGCATAGAGAAGAAATACAGAGACAGATTATCTGTGAATTAAGTAACATTGAGATAAGATATAAGCAATAGCTTTGGGTGCATGACTAGACCTCCACCAGAGATGAACCAAAAACAAATGCTTTCAGAACGCCCTTGCCTTACCCTCTTCTCTGTTATTTTAAGGGAGCCATAAGGGTTTCTCTGATTCTGTGGAGAAGTTGCCACAAAAACTACACACATCTTCCCCCTGTTTTTTTGTCTTGAAGAAGGGGAAAAAGGAGAAGGAAGAGGAGGTAAAAAGGAAAGAAAAGTAAAAAGAAAATAACTCTATAAACTTAATCCATTCCTTTCTTCTTCCTGTTCTGATATAGACAGACGTATATATGTTCTGGGGTTGAGGTCTTTTGACATTGGTTGAAGTTACTGATATTTGCTCATTACTGGAATAGTCTTAAAGATTATGTAGTCACCTACATACCTACATACATTTTGTATATGATAGCTCAAATGTTGCCATGGTTTATACATATGTGTATATATG
>JAQQSU010000145.1:0-46886 GCA_028627135.1 Pseudochirops cupreus | reverse complement strand
TTTCTCTTCCCAATTTTTCTTCCACTTCTCTTATTTGGTTTTCAAAATCCTTCTTCAGTTCATTTCTAGCTTTAAGGCAATCTTCATGTTTATTGGAAGCCCCTGGTGGGGGAGCTCTGGCTGCACTCTCCTCCTCCCTTTCTCTGCCATGATCTTTCTTTTCCCCAAAAAAGGAATCTAGGGTTTGGTTGCTGTTCTTACTTTGCTTCATATGCTTATTCTTACTCATGGTTGGTCAGTCCGTGATTTTTTTTTTAATCTCTGTGGGGTTCTGCTTCCAGAAAGGAATGCTCGTCCCAAATCGCTGTGGTCCTCCCAGCTGCTGTAGCTCTCAGGAAGGTGCTGGGTCCCTTTCCCACTTCTGGCTCACTGGATAAAGAAGACCCACAGGACCAACATCCAAGACCATGATCTGGATCCAGGCTGCTCAATGCGAGAGCACTTGGCCTCTGAACAATCACCGGTTCCCCTGCAGTCTGCAGGCCGAGGGTGCGGAAGCTGCAATGTGGAGGCATGTGCAAAACCTCTGCCTTTTGCTTTCCAGCCCTGCAGGCGTTTCGGCCAGACTGCTTTTCTCCCATGACCTCGCAAGCCCCACTGTCCTAGTTCTGAACACTGCTGCAGCTGCCGCCAATCCACTCCTTTAATCTTCTCGTCCAGCCATCCCCGGGGCTCAGCCAGGGCTTCAGGCCAGGCCTGTTTTGGTTCGCCATGCTGATATGGTTCCTCATAGCTGAGCTGACTTTAGTGGAAAGTACATTTGTGTATGTTTTGGAGTTCTAGGATTAGTTTAGAGTCATATTTTATGGGTATTTTGGGGTGGCTATGTGAGAGCTGCGATATGTTGCTGCTCTTACGCTGCCATCTTTTTGGCAGTTGTTTAAAGTGTGAATTGGAAAGGGGGTAAATTAGAAACATGGAGATCCCTTGGGATTCTATTGCAATAGTCCAGGTGAGATATAATTAAGACTTGAACTAAGGTGGTTGTGATGTGAGTAGAAAGGGGGTGTTATAAAGATCCCAAACTCAGTTCAAAACTCAGCCTCAGAAGGCTTGCTGAATTTCCCAAAGTAGAGTTATCTTGGTAATAGTAGATTCACAGCTTATGGAGTGAAAGAAAAGATACTCTTATTGTTGATTCTCAGGAGAAGGGGGCATGTATGTTTCCTCAAGTGACACACACATACACACACACAAGCAGAACAAGCAGTAATATAGGATTATTTGACTTTACACGTTGTCCCACCCTCCCTTTCATTCGTTGGATGAGACTGGACAAGACTTCCCTCTTCGTGCACTGGGTTTGGCATGTTACTCCTTGACATGTCCCCTCTCCCTCATCATGCAGCGCATGTGCAAAAAATGGTGGCTGTCTCTTCCCATGGGGTGTGTAAGTTAATATGCATTAAGACTAGTTAAGCATGCATGTTAGGAAAAAGTTGGTGACCATCCCTTGACCCTGACCAGTTTGAGCTGGTTTCATCTGGTTTTATTCTTCAACAGGAACTTATAGAATTCTTCCAACTATATGATTGGATAGGGTCATTCTGCCCTTTCCCCCCCATCCTGGTTTGCACATTCCTGCATGTCCTGTGTAACATCTGTTTTTGCAATATCTATTGTTCCTGTAGAATCTATGGAAACCAAATTGTTAATATTTCTCACAGAGAAGACAGTGTTAGGAATAGGGTTGATATGACTTGTCAGATGCTTGGATATGGGGGAATGAAGAAGGATGATTCTAAAGAAGTTAGAAAGAAGAAGACTTAGGAGAAAAGACAATGAGTTTGATTTTCCATCTAAGTTAAAACGCCTACAGGATATACAGTGGAAAATGTCTAATAGGAAGTGGTTGAGATTAAGCAAGACCAGTATAGAGAAGACCCTGCATGTAGTGATCCCAAACCTGTTGTGAGGACTGTCTTGAGCCTGTAATATGAGAGTATTGCTGTGAAGCCCAAAGGGGAAGCAGAATAGACATTTCTAGACACTTCTCTCTTTACCCTTCTTCAAGGGAGATTTTCATTTCTACCAGGAGAGAAGTAGAGACTTGCAGCCAGAGACTACCACTCTGCTCTCTTCAGAGAAAGGGGATACCAGGATAGAATTATATCTACCTGATTCTTTAAATATTATTAGTTTAGGGGATATAATTAGGTTCAATATGGGTTCTGATGAATATGTCATTATTGAGAAGCAGAATCCCAAGTTCTATATCTAAGCTTGACTCCTTTCCTACCAAATACTAGTTTCATATATACAAATAACAAAGAAACCCATTTAAATTATGGTAAAAACAGGAATCAGAAAAGTATATATAAAAGAGCATATAGTAAGTGCAATAACTCAATTCAAACAAGAAAGTTCTCGATCTCATCCAAGATTCTCCCTAGAATCTAGTGTAGCAAGCTGGAATAGGGACATGATGGAAACTGTCAACTCTTCCCATGGCTTCCCAGAATCTTTACCTTCAGTACGCTAAAATGAGGTTGGCCTGTTCTCCTTACCCTTCTTTAAAATGGAAGCAAAGAGCACCTAAATCTCACTGGAAGAAGACTAAAGAAGGCTTTCCCCATTTTTATCTTGACACTCAAGTAGGGCAGGGCATTCATCTCGACAAATAGTGAGAGAGTCTCATATCAATGGACTTTGAGACAAATATTACATTAGGAATGCATGTATAGATTTGGGAGTCATTTGCATAGCAATGAAAATTATTTCTTTTAAAACTGCGTAGCAGCACAACTTATACACATTATTATATCAGTCTGTTGGTGCTTTTAATCTTCTTCATTCTATTGAGTAATTCTAATTTATCCTCCAAATAGGTATTCATGAGGTCTCATAAAGAGCACCCAGACTGCAAAGAATTTCTGCAAAAGAATGAAGACTACAATTTTTCTGTACTCAGTATCTCTTTGGGGAAAATGACCTCTCTTTCTTACATATCAGGGGTGTGGGAAGATAGATGATAGAGGAGCAGAAGAGAGGTATCACATTGCACAAAGGCTATTTTCTGCCCATCTAACACTTAAATTATTGCCCAGCATGAAATTATACATGTGCATATTCTTGGGAAAAAATGTTTATAAATCATGATATTGACAACAGAATGGAGAACTTTAAGCACATTTTGGTGCATACCTGACATCTCCTTTCTGAACTCAATAAGAATGTAAATAAGATTGCACAAACTGTGAAAATAAGTCATCTCCCTGCACATGAAATCACTAGATTGAAGGAAAAAAAAGCCAGTAAATGAATTTACTTTTGACTCTTAATCTTTTTGAAATGTCTAACAGTGCAAAATGCCATCTTTAATGCTGTTTAACACTGACTCAGAGGTAACCAAAAAACTAATGTCATGTCATGGACAAACAGAAAGGAGAAGGATAACATCCTTCTTCAGACACACTTGCATTTCACTTGTGGCTATAGGTGGAATACTGCTGAACAGAGTGAAACACTCCCTGAGAATGCTAAATGACTTTCCAGTAGATTCTGTAGTATGCAAGGCAAGCACTGACTGTCACAGCCATGAATGGTGTTTATAAATGTTCACCATCAATGTATATAAAGGTGAGTACACGCATTCTGAAATGGCATCCATTTCAGTGGCAACACAAAAGAAAAGCTGTTTGTCAATGCCAATTCTAAAGGTTGCTCAGCAACCTCTCAGGCACAGTTACATTGTCAGTTGTTCTAGTCATGTATCAAAGTGTATTACAAGAAGGGCTTTTTAAAATTGGGAGGTTCATTTGATTTCAACATCTTTAAACTTGTTTAACATTGGGCTTTGCTTCCTTCTGATTAAATCTCTTATCTAGATAGCTCATGTAATATTATTTTAATTTTCAAGGTATTGGTAAATATAAGTAAAGTATAAAGAAGAATTATATTGATGTGGAACGACAGGATTGGAAGAGACCTTCAAAAGGAGTATTTGCCCTATCTTCTTTGCAACTAATTTGCTAAATAAGTTAGAAAACATTCTATTTTTAAAGGCTTTCAGAGAAGAAAATGGAGAGGCCCCTAGATGGAAGACGTCAGTTTAAAAAACAACAACAAGCCTCCCTACATGCCTGTGGTCTCCCCAGTTCCATATCTTTTCTAGGCCCTTTTATGGAACAAAATGTTTTCATCTACCTCTCCACACTGGCATTCCTTATTACTTTGAGGACCATTTTCAAAAACCTACACTGCCAAAATCCCTATTACTCTGAGCCTGCAATTAATACTTCTGACTATCTGTTCTATATATAAACACTTAAATTACATTTATCCAATATATCCTTTCATTAGAGAGGAAAAAAGGAAGGAAGGAAGGAAGGAAGGAAGGAAGGAAGGAAGGAAGGAAGGGAAAGAGGAAGGGAAATGAATGAGTTATTTACTATGTGCAAAGCATTATGTTAAGCACTAGGAATACAACAAAAGCAAGACAATATCTTCTCCTAAGGAGACCACATTCTAATAGAGGGAAAGAACAAAGACACACAAGGTTTCAGCTGCAAGTCACATAGAAAGGTTTCCTGGTCCTTAGGGTGCCATAGAGAAGCAGATGGTAATGTATCTTCTTTAATGTTACTTTCACAGATAAAATCACATCTATTTCTGTTGTGGAGCCATTTGACAATGTCAAAGACATTGTTGATGACAACTTTCTTCAGAGACTACAGCTGCTGTGAAATTGGGGAAGGGAGGGGGGAAGCACCTACACAAGTAGTTACAAGGTCACACCTATATAAAGATTGATTCCCTGAAGGAGAGCTGTTGAAGAGGTGCTAGAAGTATGGGGGTGGGGGTCTGTGGAATAGTGTTATTCCTGATGCAGATATGTTCTTAGGGTCCATGGTGCAGGTTTGTTTCTATACAGGTTTGAGGGAAGGTGGGAGTCAAAAAGATAGCAATGCTTTGGCTCACCTGGAACATAGAACTTCTCACACTGCTTCAGCTAGGCTGGTTTGCCGCCCTTTAGTTGGCAACTCATTGTCAGTTGCTGTGGATGGCTGGCCCCTTTTCCATAAGGGATTGCTATACTGGATGATAGCTTCAGGGACTTGGCTGCAAGCAAGGCTGGGGGGCAGACTAGGTTGCTGCTATTCCTGTGGTTCTTGGGGTTATCTGCTGATTGATATGATTTGGTCAATAGTTGGTGTTAGTGATATGGAACAGAGGTGTCAGATACATTGCCCAAGGCCAATGCTGCCTACAACGCTCGAAAGAGTTGAAACAAGATTAAAACACTTAGGAAATATTTAACAAAATAAATAATAATATAACAGAATATAGATAATGTTAATATGTGATTTTCCAAGGCAATATGCAATCAGCAGGATTCCTTATATGACTTAGTGGCCCCCATTTCCATTTGAATTTGATACTACTGATAGATGTAAGGTCAATTCTCCATAACAGTTTTTCTCTTTGATGATGGCTACAAGCCAGATTGAAAGAAGGCCAGTGTTCTAGGGATTGGAGGATGCCATTCTTAGTGATCTATATTAGGAGGTGGTGGCATCTTGAAGTAAAGAACCATGTCTAATTAAATGGATAAATGATTCCATGATTGATTTTCACATGTTTATGAGAATAAAGATGAATGGGGTACAAACAACTCTTCTCACTTATGGTTCTCAAAGTAGGGTTTGCAGACCCCAGGGGGTTCCAAAGACCTCTTGAGAGCTCAAAACAGTTTTCAAATGTTACAACATTTATTAGCCTATTAAGATACTCCTCCCTTTTTCTAATTACATATCTATGTAAGGCTGGATTTTCTTCATACACTTCAAACAAAACAACATATTTCAAAGATTAAATGCAGAAGCATATATGATCAAGAAATGATCTATACTATAGCTAATGAAGAAGCACATTTTATTTCAAAATATTTTTTTAGTTCATAGAAAAGGAAAATCTGTATATATTTTCTTAGTAACAGAGCTATAGATAAAAGTTTGTGGATTCTGTTCCTCCAAGGCTTTCAGTGGTAAGAAACAGGAGAGACACATCTTACATTTATCTTGTTTGTATAATTTTTGTGCCTGCTGTCTCCCACATTAAAATATGAGCTCCTTAAGGTCAAAGACCATGTTTACACCTTTTTTTGTCTCCCAAGTATTTAGCACAGTCCTTAGCACATAATAAGAATTTAATTCTCATTGACTGAGGTATACTGTATTTTTTCACAACTTTTTGTATCACTTTTAAAAATATGATATTGGTTGTAGTTTGTTTGAAGGCTCCCTCTGTTATAACTACAAGGCAGTCTGAGGAAACAATTTCTGCATAAGAAATATTTGAACAGAGCTGTATGGGTTAGGACAGGGGTAAAAAACCTGTCTGAAATGCTTTGCCAAGCCTCGTTTTATTTTCTGATGATTGAGGGTGAAGGTGGCCGTATGTAATCACATGGATGCAAGGAATCCACTTGACTGCTTGGGCCAAACCCCTTGCCAGAGCAACAGTGACTATTTCCTTAGACTTAAAGGGTCCTGATCTCCAGGCACCTTGACTATACTCTGTGGGAAATACAGATAGTCAGTTAGGGGTGGGTGAACAGAAGTTTCAGGGCATGTTTAACTTTCTATATCCATGTCTGCACACCAGGCTCCTAAAAGTCAGGTAAGTTGGTTCAGTTCAAAGATCTTGCATTCTCCTCAGTCCCAACCACCACTATTAACACATTATGGGTACTATTTGTTATGAATATGTAATTAATTATCACATCCTTTACAATTAATTAGTCAAATCTTTGGCAATTTTGGGTAACTGATGGGCTATTGTGTATAGGTCATGGGAGACATTTAAAGGAAAGGGATATTAGATACTCTCTAGTCCAATTTCCTCACTTTATAGGTAAAGCAACTGAGTCTCAGAGCCAATAAATGACTTGTCTAAGATTGCATTGAGACTATGTGACAGAGGAATGATTCAAATCCAGGTCTTCTAATTCAATTTCTAATGCTCTTTCATAATGTTTTTGCATATACCACATTGCCTCCATTCTCAGGGATGAAAGCGGTAAATTATATGGGTGGGATAATCTGTCTACTGCTTATGAGGGACAGTTAGGCCAGAGTAGGTTTGGCAGAAGGCAATCAATCAATCAACATTCAACAAGTATTTATTAAGTATACTCTGCTGGGCACTAGATACAAGTACAAAAAATGAAAGACACATAAGATTTCACTCTAAAGGGGGAGCTTGCAGAAACATTAGACACGGAGTGAGAAGGAATAAGGCAAACAAGCAACTATAATAAAATGGTGGAAGCTTTAGATTAGGTCATAATAGCATTCAAATAATTGGTGATCCATAAATTTTAACTTTCTCATTTGCCCTAGCTCCTTAGATTTCATCAGTCCATAGACACTTAATACCAATATAGCCCAATAATTGTTCTTTTTCATTCATATGCTATATCATGCTGTTGAGGTCAGAGTTGGGAGAGCTGGTTCAGATTTGAAAGAATTCACTTAGACATTCTCTTTAGCCAATGTGAGCTTTATTGACACGAAAGCATATGGGTCTGAGATTTAGCAAAGAGCTAAACAAAGCCATTGATATAGGAAAAGGACTAGATTTATATAAACAGAAAGATTTATATAAACAGCTGTGCAGTGGTCTAGGACATGGGAGGGGGGAACTCAAAGGAAAGGGCACTAAGGGAAGGGAAGGAAGGTCTCCTGCCCAAAAATATATAAACAGCCTGTAGGATGATGATGTAATTTTTAGGGTTTCTAATGGGGGTTGGAGATTTAGGCAGAGAATGAGGAAGATGGATGACACAAGATAAGGGAGATGGGAAATTTTCTGACCCAGGATTGGGGGGTAGGGGGGAAAACAAGGAATTCCATGGTCCAGGACAAAGGGGAAGTTTTATGGTATTTCGAGATAAGGGAAGAGACTCTAGGATACCCTCAGGCTCAGGAGGACCTCACAAGTATGAGAAATACTGGCAGTTTGGTTTCAACAGATTCTATAGGAAATGTGGGTGCTTCCAAAACAGATCCTACACAGGATGTGCAGGAAGACATAAATCAAGGTGAGGGAGAAAGAGCAGAACACTCTATCCAGTCATATAGCAGGAAGAAATCTGTAAGTTTATCCTTAGAAGGGGCCTAGCCTGAGCTGGCCCAAACCAGTTGGAGTTCAAGGGATAGTCACAGACCATCCACTAAGGCACATGCTTAACTAGCCTTATGCAAAGTAACTGACACACCCAGCATAAAATTAGAGCCTCATTATCTGGGATAATGGGATGTACGTAGTTTATGTTGTCAGGAAAAAGGGAACATCCTTTGAGGGGCAGTCCAGGAATATCCTGTCTGGCTGGGCCCAATGGATGTAACAGGGGTGGGATAAAGTGGGTAGAGTCAAATGATCCTATATAACTTTTATTCTCTTTGTGGGTGTGTGCGTGTGTGTGTGTGTGTGTGTGTGTGTGTGTGTGTGTGTGTGTGTGTGTGTATTTCATCCCATGAGGGAGCAGGCACACCTGCTTCTCTGGAGAATTGCCAATAAAAGTTTCTCTTCTTTCATTCCACAGATTGTGATTGTATCTTATTACCCAGGTAACTCTAGTTCAGGACTAGGGAAAGGGGGAAAAACAAAAGGGAATTCAGCAAGCCTCCTCCAGTCAAGTTCCCAATTGAACTGAGTCTGGGACAATTTTTTGTTTATAATAATTTTGGGGGCTTTTACGGGATGTGGCGATCACCAAGTGAGTACTGGAGATGAGCAGACTGGGGAGAGTACTCCCGCTGATGTTAGTGGTCCTAGTGTTTATTTCTGTCCTCACCCAGGACTTGCAGCACAACCTAGAGAGCAGCATTTGCTGCAAGGAGTGACTGAACAGATTCAGGGAAGAACCAGCTGGTGACCACATGCATTAATATCAATTAAGGGAGGGACATTTTGCTAGGCAAGGGAAGGCCAGGAGGTCTTTCACCCCTGCAGATCACTGAAGAGCCTGACTAGAGGCAGCTGGGCTGCAATCTGAGAGCAAGGGGAGGACAGGAGTTACCTCACCCCTTCAGATCATTGGGAAGCACACATGGAGGTAGCTGTGCAGTGGTCTAGGACATGGGAGGGGGGAACTCAAAGGAAAGGGCAACAAGAGAAGGAAGATCTCCTGCCCAAAGTTCCCCCGGATAGCCCATTGGAAAGCATGTTGACATCCTAGGGATTTGGGTTCAGGACCCAGGGAAAAGATAAGAAGAAAATGGTTAAATATTGTTATTATGAGTTGTATCGGATGAGTGAAAGCTTCTCCGTTTGGGGTTGTTAACTTTCCCTTCCTCCCTCCTCCTCCATTGTTTCTATCAATTAATTTTATCTTCCTTTGTCTCTTCTTCCACCTTGGTGGGACTCTTCCCCTGTCTTTTCTTGCTGTCCCATTTGGGGAAGAATTTGGTGAAGTATGCCTGTCCACCAAAGAGAGAGGAGACAGTCGGGAAAGGGACTTGACTAAGTTAAGTTATAAATTCTTGCTCTGTCTTTTGTAACATACCTCTTCATGATGAGTCATGGGGAAGACTGACCTCTTCTCCTGGGGAAGAGAATAAACTCCTGTTCTTATCCTAAGAGATCCCGTGTTTATTTTTTTTTTTCACTAAATTAAGGATAAAGGGGATTCTTCGTCGTAAACATGAGTGGTCCTTGGAACCTATAATGGAATCATGTGTGTTTTGGCCTAAGTTTGGGACTGATGAAGATTGGGGTTATCAATTGCTTATTTTGTGTGTCAATGTTAAACAGCCCCCTAGCTGGGAGGAGGTGGAGTATGCCACCTGCTGGGTGATAGAAATCACCCCAGATGCAGCTACAATCCTTCTTAATAAAACTGGAGGGGAGGTAGACAGGGAGGATAAGGATAAGAGGTGGGATCTGTTATCAGCTCTTCCTTCTCCCTATCTTCCCCCTCCCCCTAATGTCCTACTGCTTCCCCCATAACCACCACCTTGGACATCTCTGCCTCAGGCCTCAGAATCAAAGTGTGTGAGTACAGAGGAGGCTGAAGGGTTATAGGGAACCTTTCACCAGATTATGAAAATTTAGAACAGTGCCAAAGGGACTTGGAGAACTGCCCACTTCCCTCCCCAGGTCCCACCAGATCAATTCTCATGTAAGCCCTGTTATGGGAATCTGAAGATCTTCCCTGCCCCCAGCCAGGCCCTTTACTTAAGTGCCTTAAGTGACTCTGAGAACCTTCCCAGATTTGAAAGTATATTCTGCCCCCTAATAGGCTGAATGTGGTCACATGGAGCCTGTGGCAGGAGGCTTGTTCTTCAGAAATGCCCATGCCTTACTACTTTGTGATTAGGCAGTGGGTCAAGAGGGCTGTGACAATCTCCGATTCAGGAGAAGGCTATATAAACTGCATATGTGAGGTTTTGCTTTGAGGCTCACTTTGGAAAGAGTTGTGTGATTTGGCCAGATGAGACTCTGGGAAGCTGTTGAGCCCCCTGGCTTTGAAAAACCCAGATGTTGGTGCTTCCCTCTCTGGTAACTGACTAGGTATGGAGGTAATGGTCAGATGGCTAGAAGCCCTTCTGTTGATCTGTTTGCTTGTAACTTCTGCTTGTTAACTTGTGTTTGTATTCTGTTTGTATTCTCTGAAGTTCGGGATGCTGACTTTTCCCCCTGAACTAGGTAAATTATATATGTTTGATTGATTAAAGTAAGATTGTTAACCCATTTTGAGTTGCTTTCCTTTAGAAAAGCAAATCTAAGAACCTGTGCTAGCAGCCATCCTGGGTATGCTACAGTGCTTGTTGATACAAGCCCTTAGGGAGGTTCCCCTGGGAAGAGGAGGTGTTGGATATGTTAATTGCCCCCCCCCCCCCAGTAACCTAGACATAATGGTCTTTAAGGATAAGATGAAGCCTTTTATGGAGTTGTCAGAGCAATTAGATCAGTTTTGGGGACACAATATTTATATCTGGAATGAACTAATGTTGATCCTAAATGTATTATTCTCTCAAGAAGATTGAGGGATGATAAGAATAGAGGTAATGGGGGAATGGGAGAAGACACACCCTCCAGGTGCTGGGGTCATCCCCGTGGACAAAAATACCCAATCTTAGATCTTCAATGGGATCACAATAATGAAGTTCACATGATCCACATGCAAGACTTGAGGGTATTAATGGTAACAGGCATTAGAAATGCTGTCCCTAAGTCACAAAACCTGAGAAGGGCTTTCAAAGTCATGCAGAAGAAGGATGAGTCCCCATCAGAGTTTTTGGAGAGGCTGAAAGGAAATATGAGGAAATATTCAGGTTTAGATATGAATGATCCCACTGTAGAGGCTATGTTGAAAGTAAATTTTGTCAATAATGATTGGTCACATATAAATAAGAAGATTCAGACAATAGACAGATGGAACAACAGGACTCTAGAGAGTTTGCTGGAGGAAGCAACAATCGTGTATGTGAGAAGAAAGGTTGACAAGCAGAGGCAGAAAGTTAAACTAATGTCGCAGGCTGTTAGGGAAGCAATAAAAGTGGAAGAGCCCCAATATAAAGAAAGCAAGGGGAAGAAAGGAAAAGGTAGGAATGGGAAAGCTGGAGAAGGAGTTAAGGGAAGGAGGAATGGTAAGGACAAGTGTTTCTGTTGTGGAAAACTGGGACACTTTAGGAGGGAGTGCCCCAAATAAAAGGGGGAGGGATGAGTAGCATCTCTCATGGTCCATGGTGAAGAAGAATAGGGCTTTCTGGGGTTCTTCTTTCTTAGACTCAACTGTAAACCCCTGGTAAGCCTAAAGGTTGGGGAATCCAGAGAAGACATAATCTTCCTTGTTAACACAGGAGCTGAGAAATCCTCCTTGACCTACCTGCCTAGAGGAATGAAACTAAGTAAAGATACATTGAAGTTCTCTGGAGTTAAGGGAGAAAAGTTTGGGGTCCTGATTTTTGAGGAAGTGGATGTAGGATTGGAAAACAAAAGAGATAAACCTAGATTCCTATATGTACCTGAAGCAGGAACCAATCTCCTGAAGAGGTATTTAATTATCAAATTAAATTGGAAATTAAAGCATCAAATGAGCAATTAAAAGTTCAAATACACATGCTAACCATTGAAGGAAGTAAGAAAATCAACCTTGAAGTATGGGTCATGGAAGATAATAAGGGAGGGCTGAAAATAGAACCCCTAAAGGTCACATTAAAAGATCCTCAGATGGTAGCATGTATCAGAGAGTACTCCATTTCAATGGAGGGAAGAAAAGAATTACAACCAGTAATTAGACAATTGTTAAAAGATGGGCTTTCAGAAACATATATCTCCAGCTTCAGTTCTCTGATCCTGCCAGTAAGGAAGTCTGATGGAACTTACAGACTGGTATAAGATCTGAGAAAGTTTAATCAACTGGTGTTGGGGTGCTACTCTGTGATTCCTAACCCTTATTAGCTCTGGAGGTAAATCCCCTCAGAGAATAAATGGTTTTGTGTGATAGATCTGAAGGATGCATTTTGGGTGTGTCTGCTGGACCCAGATATTAGGGATCAATAAAGCCAAGCACAAGTAGCTTTCCAGAAGAATGCAGCTAGGAACAGCTTTTCAAGGTTCTGATTACACAATGAACACTCTATTTATTCAATAACAAATCAAAGCAAAACATCCACAGAAAATCAAGGTACAGCATCCACAATAAGAAAATTTATTGCAGAAAATCCAAATACAGGATTCACAACAACTTATCACTAATATAGCCACATAGTTTTCAGCACAGTGGTCATATAGTTTTCAACAAAAAACAATCACTTAGTAACTCAATTATTCAATCATCCTTAGGAAGAGCTGCCTCCTTAAGGGACACACAATACAAAAGTCAAAGTATCCCATTCCTGGGTAGTACATTCCTTAGTCAATCCCAGAGTCCTTAATTCAATCACAAAGTACAATCACAAATAAATTACAATTCTATCACTCATTACTCAACAAAAAAATAAAACAGTCCAGCAGACAAGGCTTCCAAATGTCTGACCATTACATACATACCTAGTTAGTCACCAAAGAGGGAAGCACCAACATCTGGGTGCTCAAAGCTGGGGGGACTCTGCAGCTGCCCAGAGTCTCTTCTGGCCAAATCACATAACTCTTCCCAAAGTGAATCCCAAAGCAGAACCTCACATCAGGGTCAGTCACTACTCAGTATTCATGTAGAGGTCTTTTCACCTTGACTAGGGACAAGTTCTCAGATTCCCTGGATCCCTTTCCACGGTCCCATATCTGGGATTCACCAAACTGTCACCTGGGTTCAAAGGCAGACAGCTCTCAGTACCTTGTCCAGCTCTCCATACAGTTCCTCTTCCATGTTGAAGCTCACAGCTTTCAGTCCACATCAATCCTTCCCAGTCACTGTTCCTGGTCAAGGGTGAACAAAGTCACAAACAGTTTCATACAAAGTACCAACATCACAGTCATGCTTCCTCAGTCTTCAGCAGCTCTGGCTGCTCCTCAGAAACCTTCAGCAGCTCCAGCTGGCCCTCAAACTCAGCAGAAGTTTCAGCTGGTTCCCAAAATTAAAACCACTTCATCCAGGTTCTCCAAAAAAAAATCATTCTCTCCAGCCAGGGCCTCTCTTCCTCAGCCTCCAGAACCTGGCTCCAAGAAGATCTGTCTGACCCAGCAGAGGCTTCTCCTTATATATACATGGCATTAGCTTCCTGTTTCAGCCATTTCTTGTTTCAACCCCTTCCTGTTATGTCAGCAACAGAGGTTCATACCTTCTGCTTCTTTAACAGAGGCTTAATTGGTTACTAAGTGCTAAGTACCAGTTAGCTTTGCCAATATAAAGAGATCGAATTACATTACAATTACAGGATCTCTTTGCATTCACCTGGGAGTATCCTGAGATCTGGAGAAAACAACAATACAGACGGACAGTGTTGCCCCAGGGATTTACTGAAGCACTTAACCTGTTTGGGCAGATTTTGGAAAGGATCCTAGAATCATTCCATATAATTTATAATAGAGGAAGGGAACTAACCCAAGGAGAATTGATTAAAACAAGTGCTGGAGGACTTGTTACTATCCTTGGAGATTGCAGTAGTACATACACCAGAAGGGAAAGTCTCCTGAGGTTATTGAGAATAGATTGGCAGATGAAGAAGCCAAAATAGCTTCCCTAAAGGAGGTAGAGACCCCAATGTTGACTCTAATTCCTTAAGTCAAATCCCCAAGATCAACCCCCATCTTCAGTGAGAAGGAAGAAGGGGAACTAGCCAAAACTGGAGCAACTAAAACCACAAAGGGATGGTGAGTGCTTCCAGATTGGAGGGAAATGCTTAACAAAGAAATCACTAGAGAGATACTGGGAATATTACATAAAGGAAGTCCTTGGGGAACCCAGGCTATCTGTGATGCTTTTCTGAGAGCCTACGGGTGCATAGGGTTTTATATGGTGGTCAAGCAAGTCACTAAGGGGTGTATGATATGCCAAAAGGTCAATAGAAAAATGATAAGGAAATCCATTAACGAAGGTTTGGGGGGTGGGAGAAAATTAAGCCCAAGGCCTTTCCAAAGTTTGCAAGTAGATTATACAGAGATGCCTCTGGTAGGGAGACTGAAATACTTGCTGGTTATAGTGGACCATCTAACAGGGTGGGCTGAGGCTTACTCTTTGAATTCTGCTACAGCTTCAGGGATAGGCAAGATAATTCTGGAACAAGTGATTACCAGGTTTGGATTAGTAGAAAGAATAGACTCAGAAAATGGAACGTATTTTACCTCATAGGTATCGTGAAAGATTATGTCTAGCCTAGATATAAGTCGGGATTTGCATACTCCTTGGCATCCTCCCTCTTTGGGAAAGGTAGAGACAATGAACCAGACTCTAAAAAAATAATTATCAAAATTGGGCATAGAAACCAGGCTACCCTGAACTAAATGTTTACCTATAGCAATGTCGAAGATAAAAAACACCAAAAGGAAGGATATAGGGGAATCTCCTTATGAAATATTATATGGAATGCCATGTTTGGACAGAGGGGATGAACTCCCTACTTTTGAAAGTAAAGACAAATTCTTAACAGAATACCTGCTGACACTGTCATCCTCCCTTTTAGGACTCTGTCACAAAGGCTTGCTGGCACAGACTCCACTGCTCAAGTTTGCCGTTCATCTTTTCAAACCTGGCAACTACTCATAAAGACTTGGAGAGAGGAGAAATTGCACCCTGAGACTAATCTTATCTGATACTGCTAACCACAGAGACTGCTGTGAGAATGGCTGAGAGGGTTGGACTCACTATGCCAAAGTAAAGGGACCAGTGGAGGAGCCATGAGAATGGATAGTTACATCAACTGACCCATGAGCCCAAAAGGTTACTCTTCAAAGAAGGACTTCATAACACATGACTCCCAAAGATTATAAACATTGGGGACAGTGGGTATTGGGGATTTGTCTCTGTTTACCTTTTGTTATTGGGGGAACAAGCCTACTGTGTGAACTTATCTGTAAAAGAGGGAAAAATCTGCAGAAATAATGCATACTTCATCTATAATTATCCTAGTCAGTTTGGTAGTACTTGACTATACAGCCCCAGTACCTGTTCCATGGGGATTGGAGAATAAGTACATTAAAATGTGGAAGTCACTGTCAGGTCTTTCAGCATGACCAATTGCTGAATCTGTGGTGGTTCACAACAGTTCAAGAATTGGCCCTGGGTGCTAGTGCCTCTGAGTCCAGCCTGGCTCATATACTTGGCTTATACACTTGGGAGGGTACAATCTATAGAGAAAAATGGAACAGGATGCATGTACAATTGGGAGACTTTAAAGGGGGTAATTATGATTATGAGCTAATGTCAGGCTGGACAGATAAAATATGGACTTGTAAGGGAAATGTTGCCATAGCTATTTGCAAAAAGTTTAACCAGAGCAATGCCACTAGTCTTTCCTTTTATAGCTGGGAGTAGTCTGATGGAACGACTTTTAGAATCTAATTTAATCAATTCTGGAGTAAGGAAGATCGTTCTAAGGAACCACCCATAGATTTCTGTCAGTAGAAAGGAAAGCAGCAACTCTGGAAGCGCACTTATGGTGGTAAAAATCTGTGACTTATAGAGGAGGGCCCCTTGGGGATAAAGAAGAGCAGTATTATCCATTTACTGGGAATAAGGGCACTATATTTTCTTTTTTTTTTTTCAATTTATTTATTTATTTTTAGCAACATTTTCATTTCCACAAATTTTCTCCCCTTCTTTCCCCTATCCACCACCCCAAAATAGCAATCCTACTGAAAACTTCTTACCTCAATCTGCTCTCTCTTATATCCTCCCCCATTTCCCCTCTGACTTTCTAGTAGGGCAAAATGGATTTCTACTCCCCCATACCTGTATATCTTATTTCCCAGTTGCATGTAAAAATAATAATAATATATATATTTTTAACATTTGATTTTAAAACTTTGAATTCCAGGTTATTTCCCTTCTTCCCTCATCACCTACCCCTACTGGGAAGAAAACCAATTCAATATAGGTTGTACCTGTGTAGTTATGCAAAACAATTCCCATAGTAGATATATTTTGAAATATTGACTATATTATTCTCCATCCTATCCAACCCCTCACTTATTCTATTTTCTAATCTCACCCTGTCCCTTTTCAAAAGTCTATGCATCTAACTACTCTGCCCCATAATCTGCCTTCCCTTCTATTACATCCCTCTTATCCCCTTCCTTCCTACATTCCTGTAGTGTAAGATACACAATTTAGTGTGCATGTTATTCCTTCCTTAAGCCAAATTCAATGAGAGTAAGGTTGACCCGTTCCCTTTACACTTCCTGTTCTTCTCCTCCATTGTAATAGGATTCTCCTGCCTGCTTATAATATTTTCTCCTTGACCTGGGAACTCTGGAATATGGCTGTGATATTCCTAGGAGTTTTCTTTTTGAGATCCTTTTCAAGAGGTGATCAGTGAATTCTTTCAATTTTTATTTGCCCTCTGGTTCTAAAATATCAGGGCAGTCTTCCTTGAGAATTTCTTTAAGGATAATTTCTAGGTACTTTTTTTGATCATGGCTTTCAGGTAGTCCAATAATTTTTAAATTGTCTCTCCTGGATCTATTTTTCAGGCGAGTGGTTTTCCAATGAGATATTTCACATTGCCTTCTATTTTTTCATTTGTTTGGATCTGTTTAATAGTATCTTGATTTCTCATAAAGTTATTAGCTTCCATTTGCTTCAATCTAATTCTGAAGGAATTATTCTCTTCAGTGAGTTTTTGAAATTCCTTTTCTATCTGGAAAATTCAGCTTTTTAAGGCATTCTCCTCATTGGCTTTTTGGGCCTCTTCGTCATTTGAGTTAGTCTATTTTAAGGTGTTATTTTCTTCAGTCAGATTATTGACTTGCTTTTCGTGATTTTCCCACAAGCTCTGGCGCACTGTCCATACATCCCAGGACCTCCACCTAAAACAGCAATCCAGACTCAAGCAGGTTAAAAAGAGTGCTTACCCTCTGAATGATTGCTTGGTCCCCCTATGATCTGCAGGCCAGGAGCTCTGGAGGCAGCCTAGCAGGGAAGCCACTGCAGCCACCAGGACTCAGCCACCTCTCCCCCTGGGGGCAGAGGCTGGACCCTGCCTTCTTTTCTAACAGAGTTCCCGACTGACTTTTGTCTTGCTCTTTGGTGGTTATGGGTCAAAGAGTCTGGAAATCGCCATAGCTGCTGGTGATTCACTCTCCTGAAGTCTGCTCTGGATGGTCTGGGTGCTGGTTGGGGCTGCTCTAAGGCCCAAATCACCCATTTCCCATGGGACTGTGCTCTGCTCCCAGCTTGCTGCAATGGAACCTTCCTGTAGGCCTGCCGGGCTGTCTTCAGCAGGAGATTTGTTTCTCTCTGACACTTTATGGGTTCTGTAGCTCTGTAGCTCTTGTTTAGTGTCATATTTTTTTAGGTATTTGAGGTGGTTGTTGGGGGAACTCACATAATTTCCTGCTTCTATGCCGCCATCTAGGACACTATATTTGCAAAATGTGTGAGAGAGGTGAAAACTTCTCAGACTACACCCTGAAATGGAAACAGTACTCTAAACTCAAGCTGGGCTCTAGCTGCAACTAGGCCTAAGTTTTGCTTTTGCAAACTTACCCCTCCCCTGCTTTACTACCAAATAAGGTATCAAATGCTTTCATGGATTTTCATTGGCTGAAGTTTGTTTCCTTGCCCATGTATCTGGGTAGATTCCCAAGCTAGATTGTGAGGCTGAGTTCTCAACCAATGAGGGCAAGGTCAGTGGGAGGAGTTGCTTGTTTTAGGTCATATAACCATGTTTTTGCTTTCTGTAAACTACCCTCCCTCCACTAATTCAACCTGGTGAAGGTGACACTCCCTTTCTTGGAAGAATTGAGTAAATCCTTTCTGTTCCTACCTAGAGAAGTCTCTGAGTTTTTTATTAGATGTTGGATAGGGTTTTTCATCCCACATAGTTTTGGGGGGCTGGTCCAGGACTCACCCACTTATGAGAAGATTTCCCCCCACTTTGGTCCTGAGGCAGGCACCCTCTGGAGATTTCTCCAGTGGTCTCTGGACTTAGTGGGGGAGGTTACTGCTCTGAGGGGGTAAAGTCCTGAAGAGATGAACTTGGTAAGGAACCAAAACCTCAAGAAAGACTCCAAATCTTGTTGAAGTAGAACCAAACTCTGGCCAGCAAATGGAGAAAGTCGTGTGAGTCATATGCAGATGAGCAACATCTTGTGGGTCCTTATAATTGGTTAGGTCCTAGACCTGGAGTGACTGGTAATGGCACTCAACCAAATTGAAAATGGGGAAATGACATTCCAAACCCTGAGCATTGTAGCAAAAACATGATATACTGGTAAACAGTCCCTTGGGAGTGGACTTCTATATTGGAATGAGCTACCAAAATATAAGGTGAAAGACAAAGAGAAAATGATCAAATGAATTTGGCTTGAATATCCGTTCTATGTACTTTTGTGTAAAGGGCGTCTGTGTGTATCTGACAGCCTCTGTCTGTTCAAGGACTTTCTTGGAATGTAACTTTCTCCTTGTCTCTCCCTCCTTCCTCCATAGGGTGAATGAGACAGAGAGAAAGAAAAAAAAATATTTTACTGTTCAGAGTTAAAATGTAAAAGGTTTGGAAAACCTTTGTTGGAAAAATCTCTAATTTAAAGTATCTGAGGCATATTGAGTGTTAAGGTGGGAGCAAAAGTGAAAATCTGGAAGAGAAAAAGGTGTTTGGAAGGGAGCATTATCCCATCCTACTTCAAGATATTGAAAATGTAAAACAGTTTTAAAACAGGTTGTAGTATGTAATTTTTTGTAAGCCTCTCAGAAGAGGAGGGGCAAAGGGGGAGGAAGAAATGTGGCTCTCTTGGTATATAAATTGTTAGGCATTTAATGCCCTCTAGGTTTTTTGTTTGTTTGTTTCTTTTGTTTTTTTTTTTTTAAGGTACATGAAAGCAGCATGAAGTTGGGGTATGATCATTATTTGGAATGTAAAGGAATGGAGGTAGGCTAAGTAATGGGTTTGAAAGACTGGGGAAGAGAGAAATAAAGGTTTGAGCATAAATATGAGAGTTTGGAAAAAGTTTCTGTTTGGGATGGATATTGGAGGAGGTGCAATGTGGCCAAAGTAGATATCCTCTGAGAATTGGATATACCAAAAGCTAAATTTATATGTAAATGCAAAGGAGCCACTTAACCCAGAGGAGAGCTCTTATATGGCCCTTTGGATGCCTGGGGTGCAAAAAATGCTGGTAAAAAAAGAGAGGGGTGGGAAGGAAGGGAGGAAGAACAAGAACCCCACCCATAGGATCCTCTCCTCTCCCTCCCTCCCCCTTATTCCCTACCTCCCCCAGGAAAAGCAGCCAGTGTGGCTACTGCTGCAGCTCCTGGCCCTGTGCACATTTCCTCTGATTCCCCTGAGGAAGGTAGAGACTTGATCACCTTAAAAGAACCCCTTAAATGGTCCCCTCAGGAGAGAATTAAAATAGCTTTTAAAGGACCAAGAAAATCTCCCTCTTGAGCCAAAACAACCAGCAGAAGTGTTCCCTTTTCTGGGAAGTTCCTTTGGCATTAAGAAACTGATTCATTGTATGGATCCCATCAGAAAGCTTTATTTAAGGGGATGATGGTAGAATCCACATCCTAGAGATTTTATGGTAATAATATAAATGTAAAGATGCTTTGCAGAATATTTGATATAAAACAAAAATGCTACTTGAGGGTGGGCTGTGTAAGCTAAAATTAATTGCTTCATGTTTGTTAATCTTATGTGAAATTTTCTTTGGGTATGAATTTTATGCTGATGGTTATGAGATGAATGATTTTCTGTGCAAAACAATTTGGAAAATGACTAAATTAAGGTCACCACATTGGTAATTATTTGATTTTGGTTTCAAAGATTAAATTTAGGCACATGATTATGTGTGTTGTAAGTGAAGCAGTTTCCCGTATAATCTAAATGCTGTTAAATTGAAAATTATACTGTGAGAGCAACAGAAAAATGATAAACAGGACCCTCTGACCATGTGTTATAATATTTTGAAATATTGTAATTTAAGAAATCTATGTGAAATTGTTAACCAAGCTATCTGGAGTTATTGCAAGAATTAAGTATTTACAAAAATATGGCTGTGAAAAAGTAATTATTGGAAATTACGTAAAGACAAGACCCTATGAATCCTCTTGTAAGTTTTGTAAAACCTTGAATTGTTCATGAGTATGGAAAGGAGGGGTTGAGTGTCCCTGGAAACAATTTGTAGGCAATGTCTTCAGCCTTGGGAAGGGAGCTTGTTTTGGCTGTGAGGCTCCTACACAATGAACTTGACTCGCTGAGAAAGAGCAAGTCTATGTACAAAAGACTGAAAAGGATCCCTAAAAATTGGCCAATTAGGTCAAAGGTTTGTAAGTCAATGTCATACTTGTCTCAGTTTTGTTATAATTAGCTAAGGTGAGAAGGGGAGCTATCATTTAAAACTTTCTAATTAATTTTCTTCATAAAGATTTTGTGATTGTTTCTCTTAACATCAGGCTAAATTTATTTATTTATTTTTTTAATGAAAGTAAATACTTTTAGGAAAGATGTTTTGAAAAGCCTTGTGTGATAATTTTGAAAGGCACATGAAATCATTTTTTTAGATAGATCTACACATTTTAAAAGATTCCTATAATAAGTACAGGATTTAGGTAAGGATAGAAATAACAAATAATAAATGAACTAAAAATTCTTTGAGTTTTCAGAAGTGTGGAAACAAATTTAAGTGGTAGTATTAATTTATATTAAGTCAGAGTTATCTGGGAACCTCCAGATCTGAACCAAAGAAGCAGAACTCCCTTTTTGAATTGCATAACTACATGAGTCATCTGTGATTCAAAAGGTGTTGTTTAAATGGATATTGAGAATAGATCACGGGGATACAAGGAATTTGATATTAATTAACATTGGTAATAATGATTTTATTGATTTGTATGGTTCATGTGTAAGTTTTCTTGGTTATCTTGGTGATATGTAATATACTCTCCCCAAAATTAGTATATTGTGAACCACCTAAGTAGTTTAATCTGTACTTGACTTAATGTAATTATGTGATTTTTTAAAATTTCTGAGAAAACTTTATTGTATTGTCTGAGCCTAGCCCTGTGTGGCTAGAAAATTGAACCACTTGTTATGCTGTGTGAACCTAGCCTTGCATGATTGGGAAACTAAACCATTTCAATGTGCCTTTAGAATCAAATCATATGTTTCTGAGGGCCCTTGTCAGGTCTGTCTGACTGCTCCAGCCTGTGGATATGGACTCTAGATATCTAAAGATTGCCCTGTTCCTGAGTGGACATCTGAGCCAAGGCACCTGAAGAAGATGATATCACATGCAGACAGCTTCCCCAAGAGTCCAGACCAGGCCTGCACCCCAGTTGACCAGGAGGACAGGCTTAGTCCTGATGGTCTAGAAAATGAGAAAGATGACATGGTAGAAGGGATTTATCAGCAATTGTGTGAGAAATTTTTAGAGGATGAAAATAAGAGGAGGGATTGTATGAGAGAGGTGAAAACTTCTCAGACTATACCCTAAAATGGAAACAGTACTCTGAACTGGAGCTGGGCTCTGGCTGCAGCTAGGCCTAAGTTTCACTTTTGTAGTTATTCTTTGGCTGCAGCTAGCACTAAGTTTCATTTTTGCAAACTTGCCCCTCCCTTGCTTTAACCCACTACCAAATAAGATATCAAATGCTTTCACGGTTTTCATTGGCTGAAGATTGTTTCCTTGCTCCTCGTATCTGGGTAGATTCCCAAGCTAGATTGTGAGGCTGAACACTCAACCACTGAGGGCAAGGTCAGTGGGAGGGGTTGCTTGTGTTAGGCTACATAACCACTTTTTGCTTTCTGTAAACCAGCTTCTCTCCACTGGTTCATCCTGGTTGCATAGGACAAAGTCTGTTCTCTCATTTGCTAAAGTATATAAAGCCTTAGGCCTCAGTGCCGTAAGGAATCAAAGATTTAAAAAAAAACAAAACAAAAAAACTGGCTCTAAGCTGTGATTAGTGAAACTTGTTGTTTGAGGTAAAAGGCATTTGGGACCATAACTAAATTTTGTTTGGGGTTTGAATTTGGGTATGGTTGCCTGCACAAATCAGTGCCTGCATCAAATGCCACAAGCTACTGAGAGGGATTGTGATGCTATGCTGTTAAATACCAGTGGAAGTCTACATCTGGTAAAAGCCAAAGGGACAATCTCAATATCTAGTTGGGATGGGATCCCTCTGGCATCTTTCTCATGAAATTCCCTTGAAAAGAAATGTTTCCCACCTATTCCTGAGTCTAGCTATGAGGTGGTACCAATACTGAATAGTTGGATATCTGTGACTTTACCTGAATTTAAACAGAGCCAAGGATGTTTTATCCTGTCATATTTGGAATATTACATGTCTCTGCCTTTTTTGCTCCTATAGCAAGTTTCTATGATCAAAGCAGTAGTCAGTAAAAGATATGAACCATCTTGTTTTGGGGATAACAAATGTAAAAGAAGGCTAGACTGAATAATGGTTTTGAGGGATTTGGAAAGACAGATACAGGTTTGATGGGAAATATGAAAGACAGATAAGAATGTTTGGGGACAAATGAGGGTTTATCCAAGCCCCTCCTTTCTCCAGATAGTTGATATCAGTTTCTGAAAGGTTTAAGTATGTTGATAGTGTATGTGGAAGTATTTTTAGAAAGCAGAAAGATATGCAACTTGATTCTAAAATTTTGAGGAAAGCAACAGGATCAGACTGATTCTTCTAAAAACTATATAGGTATATAAAATTGGCTTTTGAAAATTTCTCTATCATGGAAACTCAAAACTTGAGCATGTTTGGTAATAAGATCAAAAGTCTGGATTTTTGATGCAATATTGTAACTGTTTGTGAAACTTTATTGTAATGTTTCTGCCTAGCCCTGTATGGCTAGAAAACTGAACTTTTTGTGGCTCTGTGTAAACCAAGCCTTGCATGGCTAGGAAACTGAACCATTTCTATGCACCTTTGGTATTAAATCATGCTTCTGTGAGCCCCTGTAAGGCCTGACTGACTACTCCAGCTTGTGAATATCCCTGATCCTGAGTGAATATCTGAGCAAAGGGACCTGGAAGAGATGATGCAGACAGCTTCTCCAAGAGTCCAGACTAGGTCTGCACAAGAACTGCTACAGCTCTATCTTTCTACTCTGTGTCTCATTGTGCTACTTTGATCCGACTTACTGTTAGAAAAGATGTTGTGTGACAATTTCTGAAGGTTTACAAAGTTTTCAATTGATTATTGCTAAATTGATGTAACGAGTTGTAAAGCAGAACAGTTCTTGCTGTTTCAATATGAATTTGTAGTTACTCCATGAACTAAGCAAAAGTTAACATTTGTAACTGAGTGTATATGTAAAAGATTCAAGTTCTGAAGTATCTCTTTCTTCCAAAGTGAATATAATCAGAGGATAGACAAGCTTTCTGAAACAAGGATATATATCTGCTATTCAGTTGTGAGAATTAAGTCAGAAACCTCTTCTGTTTAAGGTCTATAATCATGTTAGTGAAGAATATCTTATGAGGTACCTAGTCTATGTAGCATGTAGAAATATTAAGGACAGTTAAATAGTCTGAGTAATGGATTATACTAGCCCATGCTCGCTCTACTTCTGGTCATTTTCCTATTTGCTTTAGGCTCTAGTTTGTTTACTGTCTTTGCTAGATTTGTGTCTTCTAGGCTCAGCAACCTCCACTTACAGATGACGGCTCAGGCTGAATACCAACCACTGCCCAAGGTCATTACCCAACACCCTTTGGTTCTGGTGTCTGCAAGTTCTGGACATTGACTGCAGCCTCCCCCCCCCCCCCCCATCCCCTTGACTGATGGACCCCTGTGAGGCAGGGACAGCTCTACAACCTTTTGTCAGCATGAAGCAGCTCAGGAAGCTGAGACCTTCATCCCTTGTCCCCAAATGAATTTGTGTCTCTTCTAAGGGGAAATGATGGGGTCTGGGATGCCTTTGTCTGTAATCTCAGTCTGTAAATCTCACTTGTGTTCAGGTACCTATGTATGTAACATAAGTTTGTAACAAGCCTGTGCAATTAAGTTGTAAAAGTCACACTTTCCCCCAGCCATAAAGGCATTAACTCTGTCTCTCCCCTGCCCCCAACCTCAAAGTCTTTTCCCTGAGCTATCAGTCTGCTTAGAAACAGTTTCCCATGAATACATCACCCAAGCATTTAATCAACAAACCCTTAATTTAGAGATCTCCTTTGTTCTTAGTGGCCAGCTGCCCCCAAAAACCTTGAACAACATTATCAGAGAAATAACTCCTTCCTAAGATGGTACCTTCTGAATGCCTAATCAGTCTAGCTTCCAAACTTGGCACCTCTTGAAACAATTAATCCTATCCCCCCAACGGCCATATTGGACCTATGTCATTCTTCCTTGACCAGAAATCACCTAGTGACATGTCAAGGCAAAAACCACACCTCTCTTTCCCCCCCTAAGAAGGATTTCCCAATGAATTATGGGCATGTGCCTGTGAAGTTGATATAAAAAGTGCATGTCCCTTTAAGCACCAACTTAACCCCTCCCAAACTCCACCCCTGCCCACCTAGCTAGCATAATTAACTCTTCTGCTTTTGACCAGTGGCCTCCTTTCTCTGGATATTCTAGTGGTTGGACTGCCCGCTTCTTGCAAGATTCTAATAAAGAGACTTTTCTACTTTCACCTTGAGACATCTCCAAGTAGTTTTTGGGGCAGAGTCTGTGTACCCCAAACATGGTGAAGGTGACAGTCCCTTTCTTGAAAGAATTGAATAAATCCTTTCTGTTCCTACCTAGAGAAGCCTCGAGTTTTTTATTAGATTTTGGATAGGGTTTTTTATCCCACACAAAAAGAATAGCCAGCCCTGAAAGGATACTACTGGGTGTGTGAGTTGATAGCCTACTATACCCATTTACCTAAAGAATGGTCAGGGAGCTGCTATGTTGGATTGGTCAGAACCAAGTTCTTCTTCCTCCCTGAAAGGGAGGAAAGCAGCCTGGGATTATGATTATATAATGATCTGAACCAAGATAAAAGGAGCATTGACACCTCACTATCTACTACTGGTGATGCTAATGGTTGGGGGGATAGTTGGCCCCCAGAAAGAATAATTCAGACCTATGGGCCAGCCACCTGGGCAGAGGATGGGAGTTGGGGTAATAGAACTCCAATTTACGTACTAAACAGGATCATAAAACTTCAGGCAGTGATCGAAATTATTACTAACAAGATGGCCAGGACTTTAGACCTGTTGGGTAATCAGGCCACTCAGACAAGGGAGGCAGTCATTCAGCACCTGTTAGTGCTAGACTATTTGCTGGCAGAAGAAGGAGGGGTATGTGGCAAAATGAACCTATCAAACTGCTGCGAAAAGATTGATGACAATGGGAAAGTGGTAAAAGAAATAACTAAGAACACTGGAAAAATAGCCCATGTCCTGTTCAAACTTGGACAAACCCCTTTAATTCATCCTGAATGGGCTGGTTCACTGGATCTTGGTGGAAAAAAATTGTTAGGAATCATGTTGCTAGCCCTGAGAGGAGTGATAATGCTATCCATGTGTCTCCCTTGTGTTATTCAGCTGATAACTCCAGCAGTACAGCATACTGTCAGCAAAATGGAGCAGATACATGTACCCAACAGTAAGGGAGTAAAAACTCTAATAGAAAAGACTCATGATTCCACAGATGATGAGAAATGTGAACTGATGTTAAAATGGTTCAAGGAAGGGACAGCTAAAAGGATGTGGAAACCAAATCTTTATTGAAAAAGAAAATGAGGGAAATTGTGAGAAATACTGAAAGTTTGACTTCCATAGATTCTATAGGAACAATGGGTGCTTCCAAAACAGATCCTACACAGGATGTGCAGAAAGACAAAAATCAGAATGAGGGAGAAAGAGCAGAACACTATTCAATCATATAGCAGGAAGAAATCTGTAAGTTTATCCTTTGAAGGGGCCCAGACTGAGCTGGCCCAAACCAGGTGGGGTTCAAGGGATGGTCACAGACCATCCACTGACACATATACTTAACTAGCCTTATCCATAGTAACTGAAACACCCGGCATAGAATTAGAGCTTCATTAACTGGTCATGAGATGCATGTAGTTTATGTTAGTGGGAAAAAGGAAACACACATATGAGGGACAGTCCAGGAAAGGGGATGTTCTGTCTGGCTGGGCCCAATGCTTGTAACAGGAGTGGGAAAAAGTGGGGTAGAGTCAGTGATCCTATGTAACCTTTGTTCTGTTTGTGTGTGGGGTGTGTGTGTGTGTGTGTGTGTGTGTGTGTGTGTGTGTGTGTGTGTGTGTGTGTGTATGTAATCCTGTGAGGGAGCACACACACCCACTTCTCTGGAGAATCTCCAAAAAAAAGTTTCTCTTTTTTCATTCCACAAATTATGATTGCATGTTTTACCCAGTTAACTCTAGTTTGGTACAAGGGAAAGGGGGAAAATAAAGGGAGTTCACCAAGCCTCCACCGGCCAAGTTCTAAATTGAGCTGCCTGGGATGATATTTTGTTTATAACACAAGGTACAGAAAAAGCAGCCCTTAATATTAACCGTTGGGGCACCTTTGTATCTACATCAATGTCAGCTTAAAGCCTAACTCCACAGCTCAGAATCAAATATCTGGTCATAGCCCTGTTCCAGGGCCTTCCTAATCATTGGTGCATGCCAAACTGGCATTAAATGCTGCCTTTTCATGAGAGAAATAAGTAACCAGACACTAACTAGATTTAATGTTTTTCCTATCTGAAAAAGGCAAATAAAAGGCCTGTTCTGAAGCTTTTTTTTACCCCAGGTGTAAAGAGTAACTGGCTAATGAGAGCACAGCCCTTAGAGCATGAACAATCTGTCCTGCTCGGTAATAATCACCATAGAGGCTTCCGGAGCCTGCTGATTGAAATTCAAAATGGAAGATTTCCCCCTCACCCCCACCCTCTTTCCCAAATAAAGGAATGGCTCGCTCTTATCTGGCTATTTCCCATCTACTTGCTATGTGTTAATGAAAAGCCTTTTCATTGTGACAGCAAATCTCTTGCTCTTATGCCTGGGATCTTTCAAGTGAGATGGAAGAACTACCCTGAGGTTCTGAATGGAATGGGGGTGGGGTGGGGAGTTGGGAACTATATCCTACTCAGCTGTCATGCATAGATGAATACATGATACCTCCTTTTCTTTTTCCTGTTGTGTTTAGTAGTTCTTAATTTTAGGTGAAATAGAATTCAAAGACAGAATAGGCCAAGTCATAGCCTTGTGAAGTTTAAAAGGAGCATAAGGGATCCAACAACTGGGGTCAGTAGCAGAGCCCACCAGGAGGCAAGGTAGCTGAGTCCAGGGAGGAGCCATCCATCCCTAAAGAGCCATATGCTTGAGCCAGGCCAGCAGTGAGGTGACCTAGTAGATGAGACACTGAGTCACTCAAGTAAGGGAGCTTGGCATAGACAAAATCGATATTGAGGGGGATTCCTTAAATGGATGACACCCTGGGGGAAATAAGTTTCTCTTGGCCACCTGTGTTCCCTACAAATGTGTTTCATATCTTTGGATTTATTTTGAGCCCACTCTCCTCAGGAACCTTGTGTTTATAAGAGAGGACAGTGTTTCTGGGTTTAATCATTGCTTGACCTGGGTACCTAGGGGGTACAGTAAATAGAATGCTGGACCTGAAGTCAGGAAGATCCATCTTCCTGAGTTCTAATCTGGATTCAGACACTTACTAGCTGTGTGACCCTGAGCAAGTCAATTAACCCTGTTTGCTTCAGTTTCCTCATCTGTAAAATGAACTGGAGAAGGAAATAACAAACCACTCCAGTATCTTTGCCAAGAAACCCCAAATGGGATCAAGAAGTCTCAGACATGACTGAAACAACTGAACAGCAGCAATAACAACTACCTGGGAACAGGCATAGAAAGGGGAGAGGTGTTTTGTGTAACAGAGAGATGGCCAGTTTGGCTGGATCATAGAATGTGAGAAGGGGAGTATGTTCAATGAGTCTGGATTTATAGGTTGGTACAAGTGTGAAAAGGACTTTCTTGTTGCTGTGTTTATCCTTCATTTTCAAAGACCATTCGGTGAATAGGCCTCTTTAATAAGTGAGTTAAAGGATGGCCCCTTTAATTAAAACAAAAAAAGAGAAAAAAATCAAGGCAGAGGAACACCTTCAGGATTGCTGTTCCAAAGAGAAACAGTTACCATTGACATTCACTGTATGGCAGGAGGGCCCAAAATACAGCCATTAAGCAGAGCTTGGGAAGGGACCTATTGTGGTGCAATCTAAAAGCTTCAGAGTGAACTCGGAGAAAAGAAGGACAAGAAAGAGAGAGAGAGAGAAAGAGAGAGAGAGAGAGAGAGAGAGAGGGAAGGAGGGAGGGAGAGACGGAGGGAAGGAAGGACAGAATCTAGCTATTAAACCCCAAGTTAAGTGGGCAGCTTCTGGCCATCAAATTTTAAAACTAAAAAAGAGTATTTTATATTTGCTTCTAGAAGGAAAAAAAAGCTACTGAAATTTTTTTTTTTGAGTAAAAGAGTGACAGGATTAGACCTGCATTTTAAAGAAAATTTATTTGGCAATGGTCTGGAGGATAAACTGGGGGAGAGCTGAAGTCAGGAGATCAATGAAGAGACTATCCTGTAATCTAGGTGAGAGCTTATGAGGAGCTATACTAAAGTGGCAGCTATGTGGATAGAGAAAAGGAGTTGAAGGCAAGGGACATTATAGAGCAGCGGTTCTCAACCTGTGGGTTATGTTCAATTTGTAACAATGAAAGTACATCCTGCATATCAGATATTTATATTACGATTCATAACAGTAGCAAAATTACAGTTAGGAAGTAGCAACAAAAATGATTTTATGGTTGAGGGTCACCACAACATGAGGACCCTGTATTAAAGGGTCACGGCATCAGGAAGGTTGAGAACCACTGTTCTAGAGGTAGATATAGCAAAAGTTTGTAACAAATGATATTTGGGATGGGGTAGAGTGAAGCTAGGAGACTCAATGATAATGAATTCTCTTTTGGACATGTTGAGTTTGAGATATCTATAAGACAAACAACTTGAAATAACCACCATTATGCAATTGGTGTAGGACTGAAGTTTAGCAGAGGAACTTGGTATTAATATATAGATCTGAAGGCATCATCATAGATGTGATAACTAAATCTTTTGAAAGTGATGAGATCACCACAAGATAAATTGTAGAGAGAGAATTGTAGAAGACCTTGAGCAGAGCCTTAGGGAATATTCTCATGTAGGAAATATTATTTGAATTATGAACCAGCAGAGGAGACGAAGTAGTAGTGGTTAAGGTAAGAAAACAAACAAACAAACAGGAGAGAAGAGTGTCACAAAAACCTAGAAAGGAATAAAGATCCACAAAAGGGCAATCAACAGTGATAAAAGCCACAGAAATGTTTAAGAAGGATGAGTACTAAAAAAGGACCATCAGATTTGGTACATTAGAGATAACTGGCAACTTTAGAGGTTAATGATCAAGTTCTAGATTTAAAATCAATAGAATTTCAGTCTAGCAACCTTTTACACTATGAAATTCTTTTCAGTATTTATTACTTAAAGGACATTAATATTAGCAACTTTCATTTTCTTCCGTAAAACATCCATATTTTTAAAGAGGCTTACTTCTTTAACAGGCAATTCCAGTATATCTGAAGGGCACATTTGAAACACCAAATCCCTGCTAGTGGGAACTATTCTGTTCCCAGAAACACATAAATCTAAATGAGTTGTACATGAAGATCAAAATTATCACTATATATTCCATCAAAGCAATAAATGAAATTGCATGTATTGAAAATCATATTTATTTCCCTTACCCTAGAGACAGTCAACTCATTGAAAGACAGTTTTTAGTCCAATTGAATGTATCAACTTGAAAGTTCAATTAGCTTTGAAATAATATATCAACAGATATTCTAGTTCTGCTCTTATGACTAGAGGCAGTGCCAGATACAAGTAATAGCTTTGCAGAATTTCACATGCTAGGTAGGATCCATACTGCAAGAAGTGTTATATGATGCAAATAGGATTTTTTATATCGGGGTGTGGGCCAGAACCCTAAAACAAGAAATATACTGTTTGTGCAGTATAGACCTTCAGTTTGCAAATGGGGATGCCTCGAATTTGTATAGTACTTTATAATTTCCCAAAGGTTTTCACATGCAATATTTCATTTGGCAGTTCAAAGAAATACAGATTATGATGGTCTATTCTAGCTATTTGATTGCAACTTCTTCTTTCTCTTCCCTGATACACACACTTGCATCTCCTTTTTCATCTCCATTCAAGCATTTTAATATGCATTAAATTCAATGAACATTTATTAAGCAACTATTGAATAACAAGCTATTGTATTAGGACCAAGAATTGTATTAGTTACAAAAACTTAAAAATGATACAGTCTTTACTATAAAGAGAAGTGGCACAACAGGTTGGGGGAGGGGTAGCTGTGACATGTACACAAGAAAATAAGAGATAATTTGAGGAATGGAGTCAGCATTAGTTGCTGTGGGGAATGGAAGGGGGGAAGGAAGAATGGTAGGTTTCATGAAGGGGGAGATTGTTTAGGGCTGAAAAATGTTACGATCTTTCACTTAGTAGTTCTTCCCTATTTGGTTTTTAGGGAACAAGGTATGGTCCCCTTATCACATTGCTAACACCTTATTGTTTATTTCTCTAAGTATCATATAATTATAATGTCTTTAAAATTTTTAGCTGAATGCAAATATTAGGGAAGTAAAGAGAGGTGTTAAGTTTCCAGACCTAATGGCATCATGGCTGAATGCTTAAGTCTCAAGAAAAGTTATTTTCAAGTGTTGAGTTTATATTTTCAAAACCATTACTATAATTTAATTATTGATAAAATCTACATGTTGAATGCATGCATAGAAGAAGAAGAACAAGAATAAAAGGAGTAGCAGGAGGAAAAAGAACAAGGAGAAGGAGAGAGACAAGAATTCATCCATTTTCTTAGATTTTGTATACTTGAGTTCTAGTCACTGTAAGTCCAAATTCCTATTGTACATTTCAAATTCAAGATGTCTCAAACAGAAAAAAACACAGTTCATTATCTTTCCCCTTGCAATGGTGAGGGAATTTGAAGATATTCCCTGCCTGTTAATAGGCCTAGGGAATTTGAAGATCTTCCCTGTCCCTTAATGGGTCTGACTTGGAGTCCAATAAGAGAAGCTTGCTTAGGGGAGGCTTGTTTTTCAGGAAGGCCCACACCTTATGTTACTTTGTAATTAGGCAGTGGGTCACAAAGGTTGTGATGTTGTCTGACTCTGGGGAAGCCCGTTTTGTTTTGGGGCTCACTTATGGGAAGAGTTGTGTGATTTGGACAAATGAGACTCTGGGTAGTTGTTGAGCCCCCCCAGCTCTGAAAATCAAGATGTTGGCACTTCTCTCTCTGTTCATAAACTATGTATGTCTATAATGATCAGACAGCTAGAAGCCCCATCTGTTGATCTACTGAATTGTGTTATTTTCTCTGTCTGTGTTTTTTGTCTACTTGCAATTTCTGTTTGTAATTTCTGAAGTTCAGGGTGCTGATTTTTTCTCGTGAGCTAAGTGAATGATATATATGTTTGATTAAGATTTTAGCCCTTTTTGAGTTGCTTTCCTTTAGAAAAGCAGATCAAAGAACCAGTGTTAGCAACCATCCTGGGTATGCTAGGGTACTTGCTGATACACCCCTAAAACCTACTTCCAAACTTTCATGTTACTGCCAGCAATATTACCTCTTTATTTTGTCATCAAGGTTAGAAACCTTTGTGATATTCTTAGCTTCTTACTTTTCCTTACTGCATATATCCAGTTAGTTGTAAAGTCTTAGACATTCTACCTCCATGATATTTCTTATATCCATCCCCTTGCTCCCCAACTTAACCCCTTTTTGATTCACTAGACTATCTCTTCCTTGGACTATTCTAATAATGTTTTCATTGATTTCTCTGCCTTGAGCCTCTTCAGTCATCTTTTGCACAGCTACCAAAGTAATATTCATAAAGCCCAGGTTTGGCCATGTTACTTTCTTTCTTAATATACTCCAGTTAACTCCTACTACTTCTAGGATCAAACATAAATTTCTCTACTTAATACATAAAGCTTCCTAATCTTGATTTAAACATATCTTTCAACCTTATTATAAATTATTCCCATTCAAGAAATATAGCCATTAGCCAAGCTGAATTTCCTGTTAGTCCTTGCACATGACACTTCCTTTACCATCCCCTTGATGGGTATTCAGGGAGGACTAGCACCTTTGGTGAAGCTTTATGGAGCTCTTTTCAGGGCTATTCATCACCTTTGGTGTCCACGTTCACTCAACCCTCTCTTGCAGCTCCAAGAAGCTGTATCATGTGCTACAGCTAAACCCCAAGGAACCACCTTGCAGTTAGGATAAATGAGTTTGAGTATAATGAATAAGCCCCAAACCTAAAGAATAGTTAGGGGAATATGTACCCCAAGCATGTGAAGACTTTTCTCAGATAATTGGCAGATGAGAAGAATTTGTTCCAGCTGCCATGAAGGTGGCCAAAGCAGGTATGGAGTAATTAAGGTCATCCATGGCATCCTGGGCTGTTGCCAGTCATCTTAACTTTTGGTCTGTCATTGGACTTAGATGACTCAGGAAGAGAGAGCGTGCATGAAGACTTTGTGCAACAGTTTCACTTAAATCCAATTCACACTCAAGTCAAGACATCACCCATGATGTCACTGGTTGACTTTGAAAAGGAATAGGAAGAAGAAAAACAAGAACAACTTTGTGGGAGTTGTCCCCAGTTCCTGGAAGGTTCTCCTTTCTCTTCTTCACACCTCAGAATCCCTACTTCAAAGGTTGGCCGCTGTTACTATATGTACAAACAATGTGTGGACTACTTTAGAATTATAAAGTTCCATTTTAAAAAGAAACTTACAGAAGTTCAAATTTCTCTTTTGTTTTTTATATATTGAAATGTTTGTTGATGATTAAGTGCAAATAAAAATTGAATGATTTTTTTTAAAGAAAGTTCTTAAAAAAAAAAAAAAGAAACAAGGGTCATGGCACACCATCATGATCCACAGGCATAGAATCTTGGTGGAAGGAAAAATTGCTAGTCTATGTAATTGATGAACACTAGCCAGAACAAAAGAGGTAAATATTCCACTGTACTGTGTTGGTTGAATATCATAATCAGTTTTGGATACCACATTTTTGGTTGGATATTAGCGATCTGAAATAGATCCAAGGAAATGTTCTATTTTCTATCAGTTTTTCTACTTAGCTTCAACCCCATGAGAACATCATGTCACATCCCCACAGGATAAGCTGATTACCTAGAAGAGCACCTTTTCAACTACCTTAGTTGCCTCTCCCCTCTGAATGAAGGGCTGGAAGGAGAAGCAATAAATTCCTTCTACAAAGCTTTTTTTTATGAAGAGCTCAGAATCTTCCAGGTAACTACATTTTCCATCAGCTATCCTGGTTGGCTTCAACTTCAGAACATCATGCCCCCAACTAGGATCATATTTAATTTTCATATTTTTTATAACTAGAATTTAGCATGGCCTGACACATAGTATGAGCTTAATGTTGATTCAATTCAATTCAATGCAGCAGCAATCACCCTAGCATACCCAGCATGGTTGCTAGCACATGTTCTTTGATCTGTTTTTCTAAAGGAAAGCAACTCAAAAAGGGTTAACAAGCTTACTTTAATCAATCAAACATATATCATTTACCTAGTTAAGGGGGAAAAGTCAGAACCCTGAACTTCAGAGAATACAAAGAGAAGTTACAAGCAGACAAAAATACAGACAGAGAAAATAACACAATTCAGCAGACAGGGCTTCTAGCTGTCTGACCATTACATCCATAACTAGTTAGTCATCAGAGAGAGAAGCACCAACATCTGAGTTTTCAAAGTGAGGGGCTCAATGGCTGCCCAGAGTCTCATCTGATCAAATCATACAACTCTTCCCAAAGTAAGCCTCAAAGCAAAACCTCACCTCAAAGGTATATATAGTCTTCTCCAGGGTCAGAGAACATCGCAACACACATGACCCACTTTACAACAAAGTAACAAAAGTTGTGCCTTCCTGAAGAACAAGCCTCTTACCACAGGCTCCACTTGAGCAATTGCAGCCTGTTAGAGGGCAGAGTATTTTTTCAAATCAGGAAAGGTCCTCAAATTCACCTAGGCTTAGTAAGGGACAGGGAAGATGTTCAAATTCCCATTCCCATTACACTAGTACTGTAAAAGGCCTAGAAAATAATTTGAGGAATAGTTGTAGGAACTAGGAGGCTAAATTTGGGAAAGGGGTATTATAGCTATTTTCAAACATCCCTTATCTTAAAAAAAAAATAATGCTGAACTAAATTCCCTCCTAGTTCTACATTTTATGTTGCTATCATTATTCTAGTTACTCCAGAAAATGAGGGAGATTTTACCTCATTAGAAGGAAAAACTTTCAAAGAAGTAAATTTGTCCCAAACTTTAATTTACTTCTCTAGCGGAGGAAGGGTAGATAAGGTTATCCTTAGGAACCACTGATATTTCTTCTAAGTCTCAAATTCAGTGACTGTTTTAAGTGGCATTTGGGATCATTTTAGTGCCTTATCCTCTGATAAGTCTGAGCTCCTAATTTTCTAAATTTGGACAATGTAGGAAAAAGATTCAGAGTAAAATGGCATAAAATGGAAAAAAAAGGCATGTGTGGGCGTGTGTGAGGGTGTGTATGTGTTGTTGTGCAAAGAATTGGAACCAGCAAATGAATAGATGGTGGGGTTTTTTGAGCCATATTCATAATCACTCTAAGTCAGTCTACATTTAAAGACAAATATATAGCTAGAAAAAATAGATGAAAGCCATGTCAAAAAATGGTTAAAAGCAAAGAATAAAGAAAAAGAGGTAGAAAAAAATAAAAATAATATATTTTCATTTAATTCCTTGGAATATAGATTGAACAAATATATTCCTTTGTTAAACTCATGCTTTGAAATCATGATGTAGTGATTAATGGCTCAGAAAGACCAAAGGAAATTGATTAACATCTATGCTCCAAAGAAATGTCCCTGATAGGTCAGAAAAAGAAAAAAAGCATGGATAGACTGACTATTTTAGTAGAGGTGTACAGTTACCACTAAAAACTTTTGGAAGTCAAGAAATAGAAAGAAAAATCTTCATAGAGCAAAATTTGCCAGGATTTGAACTCTTTAATGTTAACTAGAAACACTAGGTAGTGTCAGTTGAATACTGGGCCTGAATTCAGGAATAGCTGAGTTCAAATCCAGTTTCAGGCACTTCCTGTTTGTATGAACCTGGGCAAATCATGTAACCTCTGCTTTACTCTGTTCCTTTATTGTAAAATCAAGAAAATATCAACAACCTCTTAGGGTTGTGATGAGGATCAAAGGAGTTAATATATGTAAAGCACTTAGCCCATTGTCTAGCACATAGCAGGCACTTAATAAATGTGTATTTCCTCTCTTCCCCCAACTAGAATTTGTATCAGGATTCTGTGATAGGAGAGCCTCACTTTTCATAGTTCACATGGTGACAATCATCTCTAGTGTCAATTTACTCTCACTGCTACTGCAGCTATAAATAGTATTGTTCCCATAAGATATACAAGTTGTATCTGACTCATCCTTGGTTCCATTTTTTTAACTGCTTAATTAACTACACCTACATTAGAGTCTGAAAATAATTTCCTTGAGTAATAATTAAAATGAGGGTGGAACATTTTTTTTAAACTACACATATGCCTCAGTACAGATTTCTAAATGGCTCTTAGTAATGTAGGTATATAACCCAACATACTTATTGATTTGATCTTAAAGTAAAATTAGACATTACAGCTAGATATTTCAATGGTTCAGCTACCACATTTAGTGTCCTAGAACAATTAGACACAAAAGAGAGTTTTTAACCAAAGCTTTACTAAATTAGCAAGTGATAGAAAGGAAATTTCAGATATGCTTTCAAGCAAGACCGCCTTGTCTCTCTTCATTAAATGGTCTTCAATAAAACCTTCACTAAAAATTAAAATGGTAGTAAGCCAACATCTATTATTAGGAATTTCTTTTTTAAAAAGAAGTTTTGGCTAATAGAAATAATTACAATGCACAAAGTTCCTTTAAAATTTTTCTGGAAAATTACAATAGATGAAATTAAACAATGGACTTGTTTCAGTGCTAAAAGCTTAGGTCACTTTTAGCTCCTAATCCTTATTATATTTGAATGGAACTCCCCAAAGACTGGAGGACACAATGAAGAAGAGAATCTCTCTTTTTTCAATTCCAGTTTGGTCCTTGTAAATAAAGATTAAGAAAGTTGCTGCTGATACAGAAATTCAGAACTAATCTGTTTACTGAATTTAGGGTCATAGCAAACTGAGATATCTCCAAATCGCTTGGGAACCTATATTCTCTTTCTACAAATCTATTAGAGATGAGATCTTTTCTTTTTCCTGAGTCAGATATTGGATGCCACAATATCATAGGTTTCCTCAGCATCTCCTAAAACATGACTATTTTTATCTTACCTTGAATTCCACTTTGTTCTCATGACCAGAAACATGATAAGGAATAATGTTTCTAGAACTCTTCCTAGGAGCACATGCATATGTTTATATTTAAATTAAGCTTCTTATTCCAAGATATCTTCTAATACATACATTCTCTATAGACACTTAGATAGGGATTTTGGTGTTATGGAGGTTACACCTCTTGTAGAAAACATCCACTGACACATCTGTGTTACTCATCTGTAGCATAATCTTAGAGAGTAGCCTTAGGTAAGTAAGAAGTTAAGTGAACTTCCCCTGGTCACAAAGCTAGTAATATGTCAAGGGTATAATCAAGCCTTCCTCATCCCACTAAACCTTTTGTTTGTTTGACCTTTTAACCACTAAAACACAATGTTACTCTAGCAATACATATCATGGATTCTGGCTTTCCATTGAAGACTTTATTTATATCAGCTTTGATGAAAAAATACAATGAAGTTATGCTTGAAAACTCAACTAAGCAAAATCACTTTAAGGTCATCTGTAGAAAGAGAACCACAAACAAGCATGAAATTGAAGAGATGTTCCAGTGCTTCTGTGGAAAAATATCCCTGGAAACAATAATAAGGTAATTACAGAATTTAGGTTTTACTACCTCAGTTCTCAAAATATTTTATGATGAAGGAGGAAATCACTTGATAAGTGATACTTAAAAAGTATAAGTTGGGAAGGGTAGCTGGGCCTGAACAAAGACAGAATGAAAATATGCTATGATGAAGATTATACAATTTTGCAAGCATTTAAGGATTAATTTTCAAGATGGCTCTAAAAGAAGGTAAGATTATGAAGAAATGGAGAAGAATATGAATGTTATGGTTTAAAAAAGTAAAAAGCAACCAAAAGTAAATTATTACTACACATGTCTATTTGATCATCAAAATAATTCCTTATAAGAACGATCTATACATTCATTAAGACTTTCTTTGAAGAAAGGTATATATATAAACAAATTTTCTACAGTAGACCACATTTTCGGATTGAGTGACATAAAATAAAAGTCAGCTATGACCTTTAAACACTTCCAAAATCAAAACAAAAGAAAATTTTGATTGTTGATCAAAATTCAGCATTAGAGACACTGTTCATACAAGCTGTCTACAACACATTGTAGACCATCTTTTAAACATTAATATTCTCCTAATGCTGCTATATATTGACAAGTCATGCAATAACATTATCTTAAAAGAATCCTGATTGTATTTGACATAAAGAGCAAGGGAAAGCTGTATCATGGTGCAGCAGGTGGAATCATGCAGTGATGGCTTGTGTATGAGCAGTGTTGAAGAAAAACATTAAGGGCATTTGTGATTGGAAAAGGAGGTGGGTTGGTCTTATATCAAGAATGAGGGTTAAGGGATAGATGATCCTTAAGAATAACACTGTAATCTGTAAAATATTAAAAGAGCCAAAAAGTAGATTCAATTTATGGGGTGGATCCTCTAAAAAATTTTTTTGTGGGAAGACAGGAGCAATAATTGCACAGAATAAAAGGGAATAAATGAATTGTGTTAAAATTGGAAGAAGACTATCCCCATCAATGAGAAGACCAATCTGTTGAAATATATAAATATTGATCAAGTATGACATGCTATCTTGTGAGACATATCAGCAAAATATAACTATGACACATGTTATCAAAATTCATATACTCAGAAAGTCAAATATGTTACTCAGTTTATACTATCAGTTCCTAATACTTTCATTTCTTTAATTGCCAACGAAATACATTCACCTTTCATTTGAACTTATTTTTTCTTCTTTGAGAGAAGGTATTTAACAATACTTCTTTTTTTTCTTTTTGTTGTTTATCTTTTAGGAATACTTCAGTTGTGAAATAATATTTGTTCTTTAAAAAAATCTCAAAACATAAGAAAATTCATGGAAAATCTCTTTTCAGAGAGTCAAAACTAAAAAGGATCTCTTTCACCATATCGCTAAATGTGGTAACATGCAATTGTTCCAGCAAACAGATTATGGGGGCTCATCCTAGTAGGCTGAAATTGCCTCATTTTTGCAAATAAACCAACATATATTGAACTGTTACTCCCCACTCATCATTTTCTCTAACAATACAATAGTAAAAGAAGTGATCTATTAAGAGATATAATAAAAGATGAAAAGTGGATTAGAAAAGTAAACCTTATTAATTTTTATGTAATATGTGTTCATTGCTTTTTAAAATGTTTTTGAATTTTTTTTTCAGATATTCAACGAACTCTACCCAATCCTCTGCTTTTTTGTTTGAATTTTCTCAGTTTTATTTTAAATTAAAAATATTTTAAATCAGTACCTAGCATGTGTAATTTATGCAAATATCCTGTAAACATTTAACCATGTTGTACCATGGGGTAGCTGTCTACCAGTAGTTATTCCTAATTTCTTTCCTAATTGACTTGGTCCCTTGTAAAGCCAAGCATGTGGCAACTTTCCAGAAGAATGTAGCTGTGAACAATTTTTCAAGGTTTTGATTACACAGTATAGTGAACTTTCTATTTATTCAATAACAAATCAGAGCAAAACATTCACAGAAAATCAAAGCACAACATTCACAATGTTACAACTTATCACAGAAAATCATTTACCATGTCACAACTCAACAACTTATGACTAAAATGGCCACATAGTTTTCACCAAAGTGGTCACATAGTTTTGAACAAAGTACAATTATTTAGTCAATCAATCACTTAGTTGATTCATTTAGACAATCAATCATTTAGTTATATCCTTAATTCAATCAATCTTAAGGGGGAGAGCATGCTTAATCCTTAACTCACTCATCCTTAAGGAGGCAAGGCCCCCTTAAGGGACACAAAGAGCAATAGTCAAAGTTCTCCACCCATGCAATGGGGTGCAATTAAGTTACAATATCAGTCACTACTCAGTACTTTCTTGAGGGGTAGTGGAAAATACATAGACCATCCAACCCTCAGGGACAAATAAGTTACAATTTCAAGGTCTTCAGTAAGTTACAATTTCAGTCAGTCATTACTCAGTATCCATGGAGAGATCTCTTCATCTTGACCAGAGGTAGACTCTCAGATTCCCTGGATCCCCAAACTGTCACTTGGGTTCAAAGGCAGACAGCTCCCAGCTCCTTGTCCAGCTGTCCATGCAGTTTCTATTGCACACTGAAGCTCACAGTGTCCAGTCTACCTTAAATACTTCACAGTCTCTCTTTCTGGGAACTCAAGGCTTAACAAAGCCACAAACAGACAAAGTACCTATACCACAGTCATACTTCCTCTAGCAACTCCAGCTGGTCCTCAGAAGTCTTCAGCAGCTTGACTGGCTCTCAGGAAATCCTCAGAAGCCTCAGCAGCTCAGCTGGTCCTCAGAAGAAGTTCTGCTCCACCACCACGTTTCCAGGAAATTTTGACTTTTCCAGCATGGGATTTTCTTTATATACAGTACGCTCCTCCCTGTTCAGCCCCTTCCTCTCACGTCAGCAACAAGAGTTTCCTGTTCAGCCCCTTCCTGTTATGTGAGCAACAGGGGTTCATACATTCTGTTTCTTTAACAGAGGCTTAATTTGAAATTAGGTGCTAAGTACCTGTCAGCTTCCGATATAAAGGGATCTTCAAATTTCATTACAATTACATCACTGAATCCTCCAACTAATTTTACACTGAAAAAACCAGTGGTATAAGGAATATCATTCTAAAAATTGATCCTTCTGTCTCTACTTAAAGACCTTCAGGGATTAGAAGCATACAACTAACCACAGGCACCTGCACTACTATTGAATAGTTCTAATTTTTTGGCAGATTTCCACCCTTATTTGAGCCTGAATTTGAGCCCATTGCTCCTGACTCTTCCCTCTAAGGTCAAGTAAAGAAAATATAATTCTAATTTTACAATTCCTTCAGTCAAGTATTGCATAAAGGGCTAACAAGAAGTCAGGAAATTATTTGGTGTCATTTATATCATGGGAAAATAAAGAATCAGGATATATTAGGAGAAGGAAATTTTTTCTTTTTTCTTTTTTCCTCTTTATTTTCTCAAAAAATTTCCCAAAAAAATAATTAAGGGAGTGAATATAAATTGAAGAAAGGCTGAAGAAATTATGATATGTGAAAGTAATAGAAAATTAATGTGCCACAAAAAATGATAACAGGAATGACTTCAGAAAAAAAAAACCTGAGAAAACTTGTATAACCTGATAGTGAGATGAGTAGAATAATTTATTCAGTAACAAAAAGTTTATAAAGTCAACTTTTCAAGGAATTTAAAATTAATAAATGCAATGACAGCTACAATTTTCATGGGCCTGTAATGAAACATGGTACCCACTTTCTTTCAGAGAAGCGATGAGCTTAAATTGCAGAATGGCATGTACATTTTTGGACAGGGTCCATGTGAGAATTTGTTTTGTATGACTATGCATATTCAATAATGCTAGCTAATATTTAAATAATGTATTAAGGTTTTACAAAGTGTTTAACATACTTCTTATTTTATCCTCACAACACATTGATAAGTCTAATGGCAAGCAAAGAAGTACTTAGCACCTTGTTTCATTTCAAGTGTCTTTTCAGTCTTGCCCATGATTATATCAAATCTTTGTTAAGAAACAAAACTTGTGAACCCCACAACTTGTGAATCCCTGTTACTGATGTAGCTGGAAGTGGTGGTACAGGGAGGAGCTAGTGACTATATATAAGGAGAAGCTCAAGCTGGGAGAGAGCAGAATTAAGAAGGGAAACTTTGGGGTGGCCAGGTACTCTGTGTTGGTTTTTGTTTGTGACACTTTCTACAGAATCCCTGGGAGCTTACTGGAAACCCTGAAATAGGATTTTCTTATCTGTTTACAGAAGTCCTGGAGGGGGGATTTGGAGGTCCTGGGACTGTACTGAGGATTTGTGTTGAGTTCTTAGACCTTATATGTGGATCCGTGTTGATTTCATAGGCAGATAGTCAATTGATGATGGTGTGGGCAATGTGAATGACTGTTATTGTAGCTGTTTTAAGCTTTGTCTTCCAAGAAACAGAAACTGTGCGGGACTTGAGGTGGACTGGACACCATGAGCTTCATTATGGAACAGGAACAAGGAACTGGATATGGAATAAGATGAGGAGCTGAGAGCTGCCTACCTTTGAATCCAAATAACAGTTGGGTAGATTCAGGCAGCAGCTGGGACCATGGAAGAGGAACCATGGAATCTGAGAGCCAGCCTTTAGTCAAGATGAAAAGACCTCTTCTTGGGCACTTAATGTTGACAGAGAAAATCATGATTTACTGTGTCCTAGGTGTGGAGAACTTTGACCTTTATATATTGTGTCCCTTGAGGAGGATTGGTCCTCAAGGGTGATTGAATTAAGGACTTACTGAATGATATCTTTTGTTTAAAACTATGTGACCACTTTGGTGAAAACTATGTGGCTACTTTAGTGATAACTTGTTATGTCATAACATTGTGATTTCTGTACTTTGGTTTCTGTGAATGTTTTGCTTTGATTTACTTCTGAATAAATAGAGAGTTCACTATACTATGTAATCAGAACCTTAAAGCTGTTCACAGCAGAGTCCTCTGGAAACCTGCTCATGCTTGTCTTTACAGTAAGTGATATTATTATCCCCACTTTGCAGATGAAGATATTGGGCAAAGAGAGATTTGATGACTTTCCCAAGGCCACACAGTTGGAAAATGTCTAAGGCCAAATTTGAATTCAAGTCTCCCTGACTCTAGACACAACACTCTATTCATTGCATCACTTAGCTACCTTTGATATAAGAAGGTTTTGTGTTGCTGTTGCTTTGTTTCTTTTTTTTTTATTCAGTTGGGGATTGGAAAGAGGAAGGTGAAGAGAATAAATACTTATTAATGGAAGAAAGATAAAATGATTTTTTAAAAAGAACATTTTTATGAACATCATACTTCTCCAAAATAGAAGTCTAAGTTTTTGTTTCAGTACAAAGATAAGGACAAGGAAACCTATAAGTTACCTTCCTAGGATGACCAAAAATACTGATAAGTATGCTTTTGTCATCAATCAGGGGACATACAAAATAAAAGCTAAATATTCCAAAATGTCTGACTCTGGACCTTGTGTCCATCACCACCTTGTCATAAGGTGGATAATGTGATTCATCACAGGCCTTTTTCTAAAGGCATGGTTAGTCATTATTGTAGTCAGAGTTCCAAAGTCTCTCAAGGTTATTTTTTCTTTACATTATTGTAATCTATGTACACATTTTAATCATGATTCTGCTTATTTAACTCAGTTCACACAAGGATTCTCTGATTCATCTATCATGATTTCACATAAAACCATCCCATTCCAGCTATACACTGCAATTTTTTTTTCAGCCACTCTCCATTTATTTAAGTCAAAGGAAATTGAAAGAATCTCCTCAGATGATTTTTCTTTGCTACACTTTCCTTACCTCCTGTATTTTAATTTCTGCTTCATGATCAGGAAATTTGTTTTGTTTGTGATTATTACCTTGATGATATTATCTTTCTTTTTAAATCTCCCTTCCATCCTCATTTATTTCCTTATTAAGTTTGACGTATTTCTTCACCAACCTCTGTGTGTATGTAATCCATTTTTGTCCATTACAAATAAGAGTAAGATTCATCTGATAACTACTCCCCTGCTTTAACTTTCCCTGCATCTGTGTTTGCATATATTCTTCTCACGTCATCTGTCCACTTTGAGAATGAAGGATAAATAACGACAACAATAATTATATGCACTAATTATGAAAAATGAATAGTTCCACCCAGAGGGCCCAGGGCAAAACTGAGCAAAGGCAACTAATGCACTCAGAGTGCAGCAGGGAGTGGAGCCTACTACAGGCCCCAGTTTAAGAACTAAAGCCGGAGAGATGACTAAATCAAGGAAGACATTAATCAGCAATTTGGAAAATAGCAAAAGCAACTCCGTAACAACTGAACGTTTGTATATGAATTGTTTGGCCATTGAAAGGAGAAAAAATCTACATGTGAAAGTTTGAGTTTGGTTGTTATTATTGTTTTTATTGTTTTTCCCCATTAAAAATTAAGATCAAAAAGGCCAAAAATGTCTGTAGATTGAGAAGCAGACTGCATAGCTCCCACATACCTACGTCACCCATAAAGTTCACACTGAATCAAGGGACGCCAAATCCAGGATGAAACTAGCAGAAGAGCACAAGTGGACATTAGAAAAACCCAGTAAGATCCACAATTTCACAACCTGGGGTAGAAGATGACGCCACCATTTCTCAACAGATTTTTTGATGCTTATTTTGCTGGTGTGAACTTCAAGGTTTTGCTGTAGCAAACATGTGAGAGCAAGGTTATTTGCCTCTAGTTCAGGTAACCATCTTGGTTAGAAGTTGAATTTCTTTATAAAGTGATTTCTAGCTCCTTAGTTTTCACTTCTCCAAACATAATAAAGGATAACAGTATTAATTATACACATGTAGTAGCTAAAGGTTTTCAAGATGTTTTCTTTAGAGTAAGTTTTTGAAGGAGGCTTTTTTTATTTTAAAATTTATTTATTTACTTTTAGATTACAACATTAAGTTCCACAATCCTTTGAGTTTCAAATTTTCTGCCCCCCTCACTTTCTCCCCCCCATGGCGGCATGCAATCAAATATAGGATCTACAAATACCTTCACATTAAACATTAGTCAAATTTTGAAGAAGAATTAAAACCAATGGAGTGAACAATGAGAAAAAGGAAGCAAAACAAAACAAGAAAAAGAGAGAGAGCAAGTAGTTTGCTTCAATCTACATTCAGACTCTGTAGTTCTTTCTCTGGGTGTGGATATATCTCTTTCCATCATGAGTCTTTTGGAGTTGTCTTATAACCTTGCATTGCTGAGAGGAACCCAGTCAATAAAAATTAGTCTTCACACATACATTGTGTCTGTAATTGTGTATAAATTTCTCCTGGTTCTGCTCTTCTTACTCAACATCAGTTTATATAAGTCTCTCCAAGTAATTACGAAGTCTGTCTGCTTCTTATTTCTTATAGTACAATAGTATTCCATTACATTCACATATTGCAACTTGTTCAGCCATTCTCCAGTTGATAGGCATCCCTGAAGGAGGTTCTTTAAGTATTATTTTTTCTTATTTCACAGATGAGGAAATATAGACCCTGAGAAGTTAAGCAGATTTCCCATGATCACACAACTAGTAAATTTCCAAGGAGGAATTAAAATGGGGTCTCCTGACTTTAGATCTATTTACTATGTCAAAAGCCCTCTCTCAGAACAAAACATATCCATACCAATGAGATACTTTTATCCACAATATTTCTGACTGTATTACAATGAAAATGGATTGTAGACTATTTAAATTCATCCATTGAAATGAAATCTTCTTAAAATCACCCCAAATAGCATATATTTATAATATGAAATGACAGTAGCAATAAACAAAATGTGGTGATAGGAAAAGTTTTAAATTTTCAAGTAATATTCTACTTTTAGGACCATATAATGATTTCACTGTCTCTCTTTTCAACCGAACTATCATATTGCCACAGTTTTGCTGTTTGTGCCAGTCCCTTTTAAACAATGACATGTTTCCTGAGACAAATATTTCCAACACTATTGAATTACTTGGACCAAAATATTGACTCCAATATCTAGCTGTATACGTGGGCACATTCATTTAAATTATACTGTGATACATCTCATAAAATAGCAGACATCTACAATCTACATAGTGGCATAGCTACAATCTGCTTCATTCATTTTGAAATTACCACCTCTGAGTATTGTTGTGATATTATCTGCAATTAAACTATGAATTTCACCTCAGGCTTGGTTATCCTGTGCAGCATTCTAAGCAATAGATTATTATTGCTGGCACACAATATTACCTACATATTGAAAATATCCTCTAAATGTGAGATGGCATGGTTGGATATTAGGAAGTACTGCATTTTGAATGTAGATTTAGTATTCATCTTACAAAGTGATTTTTACTTCTATTCAAATCCTTAACTAGTTTTGCTGCTCTATGTTACACATTTACAAAAAAAGAGATAAAAACAAGTATATCTAATTACCATTAATAATAATTGCATTTATGTAATAAAACACTTAAACATTTTCCTATTTGATTCAATAATCTGATGAGGTAAATAGGAAAAGAGTTCTTACCTCTAAATTACTGATGAGGAGAGTGAGTTTTTGAGATAATTTATAGAATGAGATTAACTGTGGAGCCAAAAGGGACCTCAACAGGTATCTTCTAATAACTAAAACAGAATCCCTATTGCAATAAGCTTGGTTTGTGATTACAGGAAACCAAGCTTGGATTTCTAGAGAATATTGAGAGGGGACATGAATTCTTCTATGCTTTTCACCTTTTATCTCATTACTGAAAAGGTAGAGTTTGAAGCCTTAGGTACAGTGGAGGAATCTTGTTTGTGGAAGGTGTTAGTTGGTCGCTATGGGAAGTTGGTGGGGTGAGGGAAATATTTGCATCTCCAAGATACACTGATAAAACAAGGATAATACCTGTTCTGTTCCAATATATAAAATATATATATATATGTATGTATATATATATATATATATATATATATATATAGCTAATTAATGTGTGTGTGGGTGTGTGGGTGTGTGTGTGTGTGTGCATGCGTGTGTGTCTATGACATATTCAGGCTACAAACCCATTTTGAGTGTACTAAAATAAATGGTCAAAGAGGTTAGAAAGCTGGTCTTAGAGTCAAGAAAACCAAAGTTCATGTCTCTCCTGCCACATACTGACTATGTTAACAGAACAAGTAACTCAATTCTACAGTGTTCCCAATGATTCTCTAAGACTATAAATTGCAGTTCTTGTTTTTT
>JAQQSU010014499.1:5000-11405 GCA_028627135.1 Pseudochirops cupreus | reverse complement strand
TTCTTCAATTGATGGATATCCCTACAACTTCACGTTCTTCGCCACCACTCAAAGAACTGCTATACATATTTATATATAGATAGGCCTTTTTTCTTTCTGTGTTCATATAGGTGTCCATGAAAATATGTACATATTTGTGTACATATAGGTCGTTTTCCTATCTCTTTGGGACACAGACCTGGTAGTTGTATTGCTGGGTGAAAGTTTTTGCATGGTTTTATAGCCCTTTGGGCATAGTTCCAAATTGGTCTCCAGAAATGGTTGAATCAGTTCACAACTCTATTGACAATGCATTAGTGTCTCAGTTTTTCCACATCCCCTTTAATATTTGTGTAATAGTAATGGGAATTTGAAGATCTTCCCTGCCCCTTAATAGGCTGAATGTAATCACATGGAGCCTGTGGTGGGAGGAGTTTGCTGAGCAGGTTGAACAGAGCTAAGAGGAAGCTGGGAGTCAAAGAAGTTAGAGCTAAGGGAGGAGAGAGGACACAGGCTAGGCTTGTAAATGTTTGTTTGTGGGAAGGCTTTGGGATGGTGTTGCTTTCTGCAGTGTTATTGTGTATAGATTTCTTTGCTGCCATGATGAATTTGTTTTCTGGTGTTTGGATTTGACTTTCTGGTGTCAGAATAAGTGTTTTGCTTCTGTCTTCTGTATGACGGGTCTGTTATATTTTGTAATTTAGAATTATGCTGGCATATTCATAATTACCATCAGTGCTGTGAATATCATGTTGGTGCTACAATTTGTCATTTTCTTTTTCTATAATATTAACCAATCTGATATATAAGGGGTGGTACCTCAGGGTTGTTTTAATTTGCATTTCTCTACTCAGTAAGCAATTTGGAGGGTTTTTTTTTCACATATGACTATAGATAGCTTAGATTGCTTCATCCAAAAACTGCCTATTCATATTCTTTGAAAGAATCCACCAATCACCTCCTGAAAGAGATCCCAAAATGAAAACTCCTTGAACTTCCTGGAAGGAAGAGGGAATGGAATACAACTGGATCTAATTATTCTAAATAGAAGGTAATTGGGTCAGGGATCATTCCAGCTGAAGATCAAATTCTTCAACATGGGAAAAAGCACTGAGGTATATGCTGGGGGAGGGGTCTTGGGAGGAGGAAGAGGATTAGTTCACTGAAGGGGGAGGAGTCAGAAAGTGAATGCCAAGGGAATATAAGGGGGAAAAGACCAAAATCACCAAAGATTTCAAGAGAAAGATAATTCAGTTAAAAACTAGGCTCCAAGCAGATAAAATAGAGGGATTAATTCAATCAGAAGAGAAGATAAATATCAGAACATCCAAAAGACTACACACTTCTGTACACAAATATTCCAGAACAACAGGAATTGAACTAACACCCAATTAAACATAGAACCCTGTGTGGATCTCCAAGGGAGCAAACTCAGCAGTATTTTCCAGAGTGGTTTAAGAGAGAGATCACAATATTGAGAGCAGTTAGGGGGAAATAAAGGACAAAATTTATGACCTACACAGCAGAAATAATTAGGAAGATAGAAAAATTTGAATCTATGCTGGTAAGTCTTTCCAAAGAAATAAAAGAGAAAACATGGGAAATCAAATATACTAAAGTGGAGAATAATCTGGCAGAAGAGAAGTCCAAAATGATACATATGTATAGAGACAGCTTAAAAATCATAGTCCCCCCCAGACTAAAAAAACAATACAAAACAAAAAACCCTGAAACACCACAATGTAAGAAATTACATAAATAAACTGCAAAGAACTTCTGAATTCAGAAAATAAAGCACCAAAAAAAAAAAAAATCAGCAGGAGAAAAAAAAAGGCTTAAAACTCCGAGAGAAATAGTGGGTACATTTAACAATTCCAATAACAAGCAACAAATTCAGCAAGTAACTGGGTGAAGATAAGTATTTAGATTATCCACAGTCATCTTTTAAAACACAGACATACAAGCATCAAGTTGGGTGGAAAGGGGGCAGAATTAGAAGGATAAAGAATGATGACAGTTTTACGGAGTAAACAGAGCCAAGAGTCATCAGTTTGAAAACAAACAAATCCTCTGTGGAAGAAATGAGTCTTCAAGAAAATAGACATGCTTCTGTCAGCTCTGGTCAACATAAAGATAAAGCCTGGAAGGACTCTTTTCATACCTTTAATCTCTTATTTCTTCTTATTTTTCACACACTTAGCCTGACTTTTTCTCCTCTTTGGTCTTGCAGGATTGTCATTAAATTAAACACACACACACACACACACACACACACACACACACACACACACACACACACACACACACACACACACACAGCAGTGGGGTTTTTTTGGGAAAAAAAACCTAGAAGAAATGAGGGAAATTAAAATCAAAACAACTTACAACTGTGAAGCTTCACCTCACCCCCTGCCAACTGGCAAAGACTGACAAAGGATGGAAACAGTCGATGTTAGAAGGGTTGTGCAAAGACAGGCCTAGAAATTCACTTCTGGTGGAAACATATCATTATGGAAAGCAATTTGGAATTATGCTAAGAAAGTGAGTTAAAAGATCCATACCCTTTGTAAGGTTTGGAATCAAAGAACTGGAAACAAAGTAAATGGTCGTTGGAATAGCCAAGCGAATTGTGGCACACAGATGTAATGGACTATTTCATGCAATAAGAAATTATTAAGATGAAGAATTCAGAGAAGCATGCAAAGATTTATATGAACTGAAGCAAGCAGAACTAACAAAACAATGCTATGAAGATAGGAATGGAAACAATGACAAGAGTATAAAAACAACCCTAAACTGAATGTCCAAGTATGGCAGCAGTTAGTCTGGCCCTCGAGAGGAGAGCGACCACAGCTCTCCCTCCTCTGCTGATCTGACACGAGCTCTGGACGTGGACCACTGGGTACACTCTTACACTTAGCTCCCTCCCTCCCTCATACATACACCTTTTGTTCTTTGATACAAGACAGCTCTCTGAGGGAAGGTAGAGGGATATATTTGAAAAAGAAAGTGATATGAAAGCAAAAGATGACAAAAATTAAATAGTAAAAGAAAAAGAGAAAAAACAAGAAAAACTTGCATCATTTAGTGAAAAAACCCAACTAAATATGACCTAAATTGCTCCACTCAACAAGAGGCCTATCCTCAAATCAGAAGCAGACAAGGATGAGAAATAAAGATCCCTCAATTCATTTCCTTGGTGAAAATTATATACATGTTTAATGTGTTGATGTTGGCAGAATTTTTGTACATTTTCATGCCAATAAAAGTTATTAAAACTGAATTGAACCCAGACTCTCTTGGCTAGGAACTGTGATATTCAGCATTCTCAGGCCAGTGACAGAGAGCAGACATGGAATTTAGAAGGACCAAATCCCAAGAATCTTGGATGTGGACGAGAATTCAGATGTACTAGTCCAGCCCTCTCCTTTCCAGAGATGTGGTAAATGAGGCTTGGGAAGATCATATGCCTTACCAAGGTCACAGTATCTAGTTACTTGCATAGTTAGGACAATAATAACTCAGGTTTCCAGATACTTAGTTACAATGCTTTTCCCATCATACTGCTATTAAGTGGGTATCAAAGCTGCCAGTAGTCATACTATCTCTTTTGGAGTGTTTATACAAACCCCAGGCAGCATAACATTGTTCACAGTCAGGAGATGTGGGTTTAAATCCCATCTCAGATACTTACAAGTTATGTGATCATAGGGAACAACCTCTCAGAGCCTCAGTTCCCCATCTATAGTATGAGGACACTACTATTCATATTTCTTTCTCCATAGCATTATGGTTAGGAAAGCACTTTGAGAACCTTAAAATGGTATATAAATGTGAATTATTACAATTATTATCCTTTGTTTAATGAATTATCATTATCTAAATATACTCTCTTAGTGAGAATGAAATTATTGGTTCACAAAATTGCTCTACTAGTAAATTACTAGCAAATTAATGTTTTGTTTTTTATTCTAAGATGCCAGTTACCTCCTGTCCTAGATTGTGACTGCTACACCCCTGAATGCTAAGCATCCACAATATCACCCTGGTGCCAATATAATAGCATGGTCCTGATACCAAATTTTCCTTTCTGTTTGCATTCTCAGGTGAGATGTGGATGAGCCACGTTACTTATTTCCCTTGAAGATTCTAGAAGTAAACATGAAAACAAACCACTTTCTCTCTTGGTGGATAAGATCTGAGGGAACCCATCCTGATCAAAGAAAAACTATTTTCTTTAAATCACGTCACTAATTTTCATAATTTGTAATGGGAGTTTGCACAGGAACAACACTGAAAAGAAATGATACATCGTAAAAATATATTATCCAGATGGTTTTGATTTAATAACATAGCAACAAACTCGAACAGGCATTTTGCCTCATCCCAAACAGAAAGCACAAGACATTAAAATGTCATCATAGACGTTAGAGACAGAAAAACAGTACGAGGAATAAAAAATGTAGACTGTGCGCAACATTAATTTCATTTCGTGTAACGTTTAGACACAGTATAAAACATAAATAATTTACGAAGGAAACGTGCAGGGCTTAAATTTGAAAAAAATATGACTTTTATTATTCTGGTGCAATAATAATGACTTTGTCCATTAGGTTCTTTCACTATGATCCTTTCAGAAATTCGTTTTTAAAGAACCTCCAGGTCCATCTAACTGTTTCTTAAACAGTTAATGTCATGGAATTGGCTGAGAAATAATCCATTAGGTTGATGCTGATACTCATTTAGAAGCACTTCTCACCTTTTTCAGGGAAAAGGCATATACACACACACATAAATACATATACATATGTATATATGCAATATATATACATACATATGTGTATACATATGTGTATACATATATACATATATTAACAGCAGATTCATGATTAACCTTGAAATCTTTACAGACTTTTCATGGCCTTCCATGTCAAGAATAAACTCCTCATTTCCCATGAAAGCTCTTCATCCGGTCTCTCTTTTTCTCTATTCTCTAACTCTTCCTGTTCTATCCCACAATTCTATTCGCCCTTTCATTCCTAGAGGGGATGGATCTTACCAGTTTAATTCAGTTTGTTCCAATGTCTAACATATATTTACATGGGAATAATGTAAGGAGAGCACAGCATGGGGTCTTCCACACAGTGGCAGCTTGATAATCACTCATGGATTGATTGACTGATGGGTACTAACTCCTTTCAGTGAACGAAATTTACAATTTAGTAAAAAAATGCCTAATGCTCTTCTCTGTGTTGACTGGTAAGTCATACTAGGTTATAAACCTAAACCCGTCATAGTATCTTACCTAACTGCCCAGCTCTTCTTCCTGACTTCCCTATTTCTGGTAGCAGTACTGAGATGTGGAACCCTGGAGTCATCTTAAACTCTTCCACCTCATTTGCATACCCACCCCCCATTCAAACAGTTACCAAGTACTGTTTAATATTTCTCCTTAATGCCTTATGGATCCATTCTTTTTTCCATTCCCTATACTACCTAATTTGGGCCATTAATCTCTCAATCCAAATTTCTTTTGCTTGGTCTCTCCATCTCTCCAACCTAAATCATCCTATACATCATAACCAGATCATCCTAAAGCACAGCTTCAATCATATTGCTCCTTTGCATAAACATTTGCAATGGCACTGTCCATAAATAAGATTTAAATTCCTCAGTATGGTATTCAAACCCTTCCATAATATTAGCCCCAACCTATTTTTCTATTCTTCTACTGTTACTCTATATGTACCTGATGTAATCCTCACAAAGGCAATTTCTTTATTTGTCCCTAAACACAAGCTTTCTTTTGCTCCCTCAGCACTTTCCTCGGGCATCTTTCCTTTGCCTATAAGGGACTGCCTCCATCTTATCAGCCCAAGACCACGCACAGAAATTCCACCCCTTCTGGAACACTGGATTTAAAATCAAGAAGTGATGCTTTTGACTCTAATCTCAGACACTTAAGAGGTGGGTGATTCTGGGAAAGTCATTTGACTTCCCCAGGGCTCCTTTTTCTCATCTTTAAAATGAAAATCATAATAGTACTTTAATACTCACCTCATAGGATATGCATACAAATGTGTGTGTTTGTGTCTAAAACGATAAATATGCATATATATAAACATACTATACATCTTTATAGGATTTAAAATGTTACACAAATGAGTTATCTCAAGTTATCTCCTTCCTGAAGTCTTTCCTTAACTCCCTATGCAGATAGGATCTCTCCCTCCTCTGAAATCTCATAGGACTTTATGATTCTCTTATTATATTTTGCTTTATGTGATGATCATGACGATATTAAAAATTGATGTTCGTATAATACTTTAAGCCTTACAAAATTTTTTATATTCACCATTCGCTTGATCTCAGCCACAAATTTGTCATACATATTTCAGCTACTAGACTGTAGACTTCTAGAGAGTA
>JAQQSU010014498.1:0-11405 GCA_028627135.1 Pseudochirops cupreus | reverse complement strand
AAAAATAGATTTATAAGTTAAACAAAATTAAAAAAAATTAAGAAAGAGGTGCTGAAGAGAAGATATGATGCTTGAGAATAAAGAGGACTAGTGAGAATAGGGATGCATTAATTCAGATTAAGCACAAATAACTGAATAGATAAACTACTGAATTTACAAAAGAAAAGAACAAAATTCTACTTCGGGAAAAAACAATATTATAGATGAATAAATAAGCCAAACTCATGATTTGAAACGTGAATGGACTAAACAATCCAATACAACAAAAAAGAGCGACAGATTGGATAGGAAAACAAAACTCCACCATTTTTTTGCTTAAAAGATACACATTTAGACAGCAAATAAATGCACAGAATAAAAATGAGGTGATGGAACAAATTTTATTATGCATCATAAGAATTAAAAACAACAACAAGAGCAACACTTTCTTTCATGATATCAGACCAAACAAAAACACAAATCCATAACATAAAAAGATATAAATAAGGAAACTATATAATGTTGAAAGGAGTGATAGACAGCAAACAAATATAAGATTAAACCTATATGCTCCAGAACTCACTTTGGTAGCACATACACTAAAATTGGATGACAGAAAGAATATAAACTCCTCTGAAAGTGTGACACATACATTAATGAAGGATTTCTTTTTTTTTTTAAATAAGGCTCAAAGATCAACAGTATTTCTATATAATAAGAAAACCCAAGGGGAAATTTTTAATAATGGAAATCTCATTGCAACTAACTACAAAATATATGAGAGTCAATCTACAAAGGTACAGAAATATAAATATATATATATATATATATATATATTCAATTACAAAAGTGCTTCTTAAAGAAAGAACATGAAATATCTGCAGAAATATTCATGTTTGTGACTTAGCTATAAAATACAATAGAAATTGTAATACTGTCAAAATTATTTTGTACTATATGCACATTTTAGAAGTCAATAAAATTTTTAAAAAATCACTTGGAAAATGAAATATTTAGAAAACAAAGGGAAATAATGAACAATATAAGGTGAAATAAAAATAGTAATTGCAGACCTCAACATACATTATAAAACAATGGTCTTTATTTATGCCTATGTCATTATATATGCCCATATTCATATCTATGTCACATCTATGTAACAGCATCTACACATACATACAAGGATACACACATACACACATATGTTTATGTGTGTATAATGTCACCCAAATATATATGTAGGGTATATATGCATATATGTTGTCTGCGCATGTGTATATATGCCTATATTATATCTTTTATTTTATGTATATATGCTCGTATGTATATATATATATATATATATATATCTTTCTCTAACGTAGTATTTTTAGAACTTGATCTCTCTAAATATTATGTGTGAATTTAATAGCACCTAGAATATAGACAAAAGGTTCTTATGAATCTAGATTTGTCACTCCCATCTCGCCAGATTGTTCTCTAAAATACTGAATTGATCATTCATAGATTTTAATTTCCTTTATCTTATTGTAAAGTACTAAATCAATGCTTTTAAGTCCCTGCAGGAGAAAAGAACATTTTGTGGCTTCACACAAAACTAGAAAATGCTAGTGTATAATAAATGGTTTTTGATGACTCCCCCATTTTTCAGCAATCCCTTAACAAATCGACCTCAGTTTTCTCCTCCAAATCATGCCTTAACAGCTCCCTTTTCCACTTAATGCCAAAAACAATATCCATTAAATATGGGTCTGCAGTGTATGGTATATGTCTTAAATTCATCTGTAAAATCCTATTTTTATAACTGTGTCAGTCTTTTTTTTTTTTTTTTTTACCTTTTCATCATTCAGGTCAGCATTTTTGGTCCTTTCCCATCTCTTTCCCAATACAACTGCTAAACCCTCAAATAAGCAAAATATAAAATAGATCTGCAAAGTAGGATTCGATAACTATCAACACCACCAATTTTGTGTGTGTATTTCAGATGTTTTAATTACATGTTAGTTTTCTTCTTGAAATCAACATACATTTTTAATTTCAATATGAACAGAAGTCAAGTGTTCTCTCTTCACAAGAATCTACCTATGCAATTGATAATCATCCCAAAGATCAATCTAAAACAATATATCCACTGTATTTTCATCTAGAAAATTACACTTTCTGAGCCCACAATCCTACAGGCTATCAAATTCACTGTATTTAGACTTCAGGGAAAGTCTTCTGTGTCTGGCTATTCCTGTTTACATTCATGTCATATGGAGGAAAAACTCAATAAAAACAGAAAATTAAGGAAATAAAACACTGAAATATTCTATTACAAAAACTCCATATTCAAATACCATATAGTACAGTGTTATATAACTCAGGAATTCATCATTTACTAGAGCAGCCTTATAGAGAGATCAAGAATATCACACTATATTATTTAGGTAGATTATTTAAGCAAAGCTCACTAAAACAAAGAAACACAGAATTTTTGAAATATATATTTTCCCCTCAAATATCTGGGGAAAGAGTTACAATATAAAGTCCCATAAAATACCCAGCTTCTGTTTAGTCTGTGTTGGTTGTGTCTCTTTATAGCACTAGTAAGTATAACTTTAAGGAGTTGTAAGCCCTTGATGTTCCGAGGCTTAACTTCCAAGTAGAAGTGTTTTGCTACTCTTTTATCACTACTGGCATACAATCCTGGGCATTGGGAAATGTCACAAATAAAATATTAATGCCATATATATGCTAAATGAGTAGCATTGTATAAATATTTTACATAGTATTGTCCTAAAATATTACCATATCAGATAGTAAGAAACTATCTAGGATCTTCAACTTTTTACACTCTCTTTTTCCTGGGACAGAGGAAATGATTTTATGATATGCAGAATATCATCTGAGCCCATTAAGGAGAAAGTGAGGATAAGATGTCAATACCTCCATCTTCTGTGTGGTCAAATAATTGTCAATTGACCAAAAACAAAATGTAACCATAATTGAAATTGTAGAAAATGTTGGGAAAGTCATGAGGGAATATTTAAATTAAGTTCTAGACATCTACGTACATAGAAAACAGTGTTCATTACTGTGGGATTTAAGAAGTTTTTTTAAAGATAAAATTATTTTGTATAATTGTATTCTTTCTCATCACATGAATATAATTTGTGTATTTAAAATATTATTTTAATCAAGTTTCTAGAGGCAAGACATACTAATGTGTTAAGATTTTTCTAGATAAAACAAAAAAGTAGTTTGGACTAGACGTGGCACGAGTTTGAAAAATTTAAGACAACATTTAAATTGTAGTTTGCATAGAAAAAATATGATATGTGTAATAACACAGGATGCTGCACTTACCTTTTAAAAATCATATTATTTTTTTTTAATAAGACTAAAGTCAAGTCATAACAAATACAGTGGTAAAATCTTAAGTATTCAAAAGCATTATAATCTACCGTTTACAGATGAAGAGTTCCTCAGTCCAAAGAACACCTAATATCTAAAACAAGCATTTTTTTTAACATTTGTTTTTAGAACTTTGAGTTCCAGATTCTAACCCTTCTTCCCTCTTCACCCACTCCCACTGGAAAGATAAGCAATTCAATATAGGTTTTACATGTGTAGTTATACAAAATATTTCCATAGTAGATATATTGTGGAAGATTAACTATATTTCCCTCCATTCTACCCCACCCCCTACTTATTCTATTTTCTCCTTTGACCATGTCCCTTTTCAAAAGTTTTTGCTTCTAACAACCCTCTCCCCTGATCTGCCCTCCCTTTTATCATCTTCCCCCTCATATCCCTTCCCCTCTACTTTACTGTAGGGTAAGATACCCAATTGAGTGTGTATGTTATATCCTCCTTAAGCCAAATTCAATGGGATTAAGGTTGACCCATTCCCATTCACCTTCCTGTTCTTCCCTTGCATTGTAACAGTTTTCTCTAGCCTCTTTTATATGAGATACTTTACCCTATTCTACCTCTCCTTTTCTCCTTCTCCCAATATATTCATCTCCATCTCTTAATTTTATTTTTCAGATATCATCCCTTCCTATTCAACTCATCCTGTGCCCTCTGCCTATGTATACATGTACACACATATGCACACACTCATATATTTATATATGTATATACACACACACACACACTATACCCTCCTATACACACATACATATGTATATATACATATATATATATATATACATATACATTCCCTTCAAGTATCCTTATACTGAGAAAAGTTTCATGAATTAAAATTATTGTTTTTCCACGTAGGAATGTAAATAGTTCAACCTTAATAAGTTCCTTATGATTTCTTTTTCCTGTTTACATTCTCATGCTTCCCTTGCTTCTTGTATTTGAAAGTCAAATTTTCTATTCAGCTCTGTTTTGTTTTTTCATCAAGAATGCTTGAAAATCCTCTGTTTCACTGAATGACCACATTTTCCCCTGAAGCATTATACTCAGTTTTGCTGGGTAGGTGATTCATGGTTTTAGTCCTAGATCCTTTGACCTCCAGAATATCATATTCCAAGCCCTTCTATCCCCTAATGTAGAAGCTGCTAGATTTTGTGTTATCCAGATTGTGTTTCCACAGTACTCAAATTGCTTCTTCTTGACTACTTTTAATATTTCCTCCTTGACTTGGGAACTCTGGAATTTGGCTATAATATTCCTAGGAGTTTTCTTTTTAGGATACTTTTCAAGAGGCAATCAGTGGATTCTTTCAATTTCTATTTTGCCCTCTAGTTCTAGAATGTCCAGCACAATTGTGCTTGATAATTTTTTGAAAAATGATGTCTAGGCTCTTTTTTGATCATGGCTTTCGGGTAGTCCAATTTTTTAAAATTATCTCTCCTGGATCCTTTTTCCAGGTCAGTGGTTTTTCCAACAAGATATTTCACATTGCTTGCTATTTTTTCATTTGTTTGGATCTGTTTTATAGTATCTTGATTTCTCATAAAGTCATTAGCTTTAAGGAATTATTCTCTTCAGTTAATTTTTGAAATTCCTTTTCCATCTGGCAAATTTGGATTTTTAAGGCATTCTTCTCCTTATTGGCTTTTTGGGCCTCTTTTGCCATTTGAGTTAGTCTATTATTAAGGTGTTATTTTCTTCATATTTTTTTTTGGTCTCCTTTAGCATACTGTTGACTCACTTTTTACGATTTTCTTGCATTATTCTCATTTCCCTTCCCCATTTTTCCTCTACTTTTTAAACTTTATTTTCAAAATCTTTCTTGAGCTCCTCAATGGTCTACAATCAATTCATATTTTTCTTGGAAGCCCTTCATGCAGGAGTTCTGACTTCACTGTCTTCCTCCCACTCGATACCTTGATCCTTTTTGTCCCCCCAAAAAGGATTCTATTCTCTGACAGCACTTCCTTAGCTTGCTCATCTTGCCAGTCAATTCCTTATCCTTTGTGCTTTTTGCCATTGTAGAACTCTCCTTCCAGAATGGAGAGAGGTTTGTCCCAAATTTCTGGGGTTTGCACAGCTGCTGGAGCTATTATGAGGGTGCCCTCTATATATACCCAACAAACTCTGGAACACTGTCCACACACTCTAGGACCACCACCCAACACCATGATCCACATCCAAGCAGGTTAAAGCAAGAATGATTACCCTCTGAATGGTCACTTTGTTCCCCTATGATGTGCCGGCCAGGAAGTCTGGAGGCAGCGAGGTGGTAGCAACTGCACCTGCTGAGGCTCTTCTGCCACTTTTCTCCCTGGGGCCAGGGGCCGGACCATGTTCTTCCTTCATCCTGTTCCGACAGAGGTTCCCATTGACCTTCTACTTTCTCTTTGTCATTTATGGATTGAGAAGTCTGGAAACAACCACAGCTGCTGGGGATTCAGTCTCCTGAAGTCTTCACTGGGCACCTTGGTTGGGTCCACCCTGGGGCTGGAACCATGTGGCTCATGTGGGACTGTGCTTGCCTCCCAGCTCCTTGTGATAAACCCTTATTGTCAGCCTGCCAGGCTGCCTTCAGCAGGAGATTTGTTTCTCTTTGTCACTCTTTGGGTACTGCAGCTCTAACATTTTTTGAAAGTCATTTTTTTACAGGTATTGGAAGTGGTTGGAGCCAGAGCCCATGCCAAGTTCATGCTTTTACTCCACCATCTTGGCTCTGCCCCCCCTCCCCCAACATGCATTTCTTTGATGTTGTATTCCCCTCATATTACTTTTGGCCTGCTACAAGTCGAATATAAAGTCAGAAATATATTTATTTTGTCCATCTTTCTTCTACACCAAATACAATTTCTTACATGTACTGTGCTCACTTTAGAGGCAGGCTAAAGCGTATTCAGAACTTGCCTCTGACACACACTAACCATGGAAATATGGGTAAATAAGTTGATCTCTCAGCAATAAATTCCTGAAACTATAAATAGCCATTTGAGAAGGAAGTTTCCACATTGGGAAAGAACTCTAAAACAATGAAATGGTAAGTCTTGTCTTTAAAAATAAGCTAAAATAAACCAAATTAAGCTAAAGTAAGGTAAAACAAATCATTGTTGAATGAATAGGCAATAATCTGGACCAAATAATTATGCAATATTTTTAATGATACTAAGATGCTCAGTGTTGGTGTAACAGCAAGCACCGTAGCATACCCAGGATGGCTGCTAGCACAGGTTTTTTAACTGCTTTTCTAAAGGAAAGCAACTCAAAAAGGGTTAGCAATCTTACTTTAATCAAACATATATATCATCTACTTAGTTCAAGGGGAAAAGTCAGCACTCTGAACTTCAGAAGATAGAAATAGCAATTATAAGTAGACAAAAATACAGATAGAGAAAATAGCACAATTCAGCATACCAGCAGCCAGGGTTTCTAGCTATAAGACCATTACATACACACATACATAGTTACAAACCAGAGAGAGAAGCATCAACCTCTGGGTTTTCAAAGCCAGGGGCTCAATAGTTACCCAGAGTCTCATCTGGTCAAATCACACAGCTCTTCCCATAAGTGAACTGCAGAGCAAATCCTCACTTCAGAGTATATACCCTTCTTCAGGATCAGAGGACATAACCTTTGTGACCCACTATCTATTTACAAAGAAACAAAAGGTGTGGCCTTCCTGAAAAACAAGCCTCTTGCCAATCAAGCCCCTTCTGTTAGGTTCTACTTGAGACCCATCAAAAGTCAGGGAAGATCTTCAAATTCCCTACACCTATTAAGGGGCAGGGACAATCTTCAAATTCCTTTACCATTACAACTTCTCATTTAAAAAAAAAATAAAAATCACAATTCAATATAATTGTTTTCCTTTATAATTCCATATTTTTCTTTTATGCATTGAAAACTTTGACTCTGAGGACTCCAAAGGACTCTATGGCACTAAAAATGTTAAGAAGCCCTGCTAGTTAGGTTTATCTTGGAGACTTTTAAATGCATAAAGCAGAAAAATGAATAAACATTCTTATAACATTTCCTATGTGTCAGGCACTGCAGTATGTGTTTCACAGATATTATTTTATTTGAGCCATACAACAATTCTGAGATTAGATATTGTTATTATCCCCATTTTGCAGTTAAGGAAACTGAGGTAGACAGATGTTAAGCTACTTGTCAAGTCACATAACTAAGTGACTGAGCTCAAGTCTTCCTGTCTACAAGCCCAGTGTGCAAATCACAAAGGCACTGTGTCATTTGGCTGGCTCCAAGTAAGTCTACGCATACATATTTCTGAAATATGCTTTGGGTTTTAGAGCAGTGTTACAACTCTACATTCAAAGAAATAAAATAAATTAGAAAAAAAATTGGGGGGAATGTATATCCTACTGCTAGACTGTTCATAGCATTATGTTAAGAGATATAAAAAATATATGTAATCAATTTTTCAAGCAAGAACAACATTGTCACTAAATAGTTGGGCCTGCTTTTCCTTACCTGTGAAATAAGCTAATGGTAAGTATTAGTTCCAGTTTTAAACCATTAGGATTCTCTATCTGAGAAACCATTTGGTGTAGGAGAAAGTGCACTGTGTTTAAAGTTAGAAGAACTTGTGTTCAATGCTGTCTCTTTGATACTTTTTAGCTACATAGTGGTAGTCATGTTTAGTTAAACACTTCCTGTCTGGCATCATGATTCATGTAGCCAAAGGTTTTGGCAAGGATAAAATGACATGTGTAAAGTGCTTTGTAAGTCTATTTATTTTTTCCTATTAGATATAAAAACATTATAATGTATTTTTTAAATTTTGAGTTCCAAATTTTCTCCTTTTCTCCTTCTCTGAGTCCAAACCCCCTCACTGGTAAGACAATAAAATTTATTTAACTCACATTTATGCAGTCATGCAAAATATATTTTCATATTAGCCATGTACTAAAATAAAACACAAACAAAAAAAAAACCAAAAATTGAAAAGTATTCTTCTATCTGCATTCAGACTTTATCAGGGCACAAGAAACCTGAGACAGTACCCCTTCCACCTTGAGAGCAGAGCTCAAATTTAAAGAAAAGGGAAAAGTCAAAAAAGATGAGTAGGAAAAACAAAAATAAAAAGAAACAGTAAAAAAGAATTTGAACATAGAAAGGTATTATGTGACAGGGAAGATCAAGACACAGACTCAGAAGAGGACAACAATGTCAAAAAGTCTATGTGCAAAACCCCAAAGATAAATGAAAAGTGGTGTCAAGCCCAGCAAGACCAAATGGAAGAGGTCATAAATGAGCTTAAAAATACTATAAGAGAGGCAGACCTGGAGACTAGTGTGGCTGCGAGACCCACCAGGAAGGCCCTGGGGACCCAGTGTGGCTGTGAAACCCACCAGGCAGGCCCTGGAGACCCACACTCGCTGAGAGGCCTTTGTTGGACATGGCCTGCTGATCCACCAACCACAAGGGCCACTCCTAAGCATATCACCATAGGGCGGAGACAAACTGACCTGGGTAAGAAACAAAGGGAGGGCCTACAGCAGGGGCAGCAGCTACCCTTGGGGACTATTCATTCACAGGCTGGAAATTTAAAAAGCCCCTGGCTGAACCTCCATGGACAAAGATGACAGACTGAATCTCAACTGCTCCAATCCCCACCCCCTCTCACCCCCCCCAACCCAAAAATACAGTAATTATTGCTCCAGAGGAAAATTTTAAGCAATAAAGGCTTAGGAACCCCAGAGGAAGAGCATGAATAAGGTCCTGCCTCAAAATGGGAAGAAAGCAGGCTACAAAGACAAAGACAAAGACTCTGGAATCCTATTATGATGAGAGGGAGGAATCAAACTCAGAAGGAGAGAGTACTGACTCCACATGCACAGCTGAAGCCTTAACAGGGACTATGATCTGGTTTCAGGCACATAAAGCATTCCTAGATGAGCTCAAAAGGAACTTTGAAATCCGGCTTAGAGAGGTAGAAGATAAAATGAACACCTCCTACCAAAACAAAATTATGAAATTAGAAAATCATTACAATGAAGAGAACAGCTCCTTAAAAAGTAAAATGTGTGAACTAAAAATGAAATCTGAGCATATGAAAAAGGAGCTTCAAAAGCTAACTGAGGATAATAATTCACTAATGACTAGAATCAACCAAATTGAAGCCAATGATTTTATGAGGAACCAAGAATCAGGCAAACAAAACATCAAGACTGAAAGATTAGAACAAGAGGCAAAATATCTCAATGGAAAAACAACTGACCTGGAAATCCAGATACAGGAGAGACAATGTGAGAATCATTGGTCTACCAGAAAATCACAATGAAAAAATGAGCCTGGACAATATCTTCCAAGAGCTCATCAAGGAAAACTGCCCTGAGATACTAGAACCAGAGGGTAAAATAGAAATCAAGAGAATCCACCAAACACCTCCTGAAAGAGATCCCAAATTGAAAAGTCTGCGAAACATTGTGGCCAAACTACAGAACTATCAGGTAAAGGAGAAAATACTACAAGCAGCCAGAAAGAAACAATTCAGATATCGCGGAAACACAGTGAGGGTTGAACAGGATCTGCCAGCCTCAACATTGAAAGACCAGAGGAACTGGAATGTGATTTTTCTCAAGGCAAAACACCTTGGGCTACAACCAAGGATCACCTATCCAGCAAGACTGAGCATAATCTACCAGGCAAGGAGATGATCATTCAGTGATATAACAGAATTCCAGACCTTCCTGATGAAAAAGCCAGAGCTCAATGGAAAATTCAACCTCCAACTACAAGACCCAGAACATAGAAAGATAAATAAGGAAAAATACACACACACATAACTTGATATTTAAGAAGAACAAAACTATTGACATCCGTATATGGGAAGCTGATACCTGTTAATATTGTGAACTCTATACCTATGGCAACATCTAAAAGGAATATAGCCAAACAGAGGGTGTGGGTATAAACTATGCAAAATGATGATAAAAATCCTTATTAATGGACTATAATGGAAGAAGAGGAAAGAATGAACCAGAAAAAGGTAAATTATGCTACATAAAGAGACATAAAAAGAATGTAGAAAAGGGAAAGAAGGGAGGAAGATGAGAACTATATGAGCTTTTCCCTCACTGGTTCTGGTGAAAGGAGGGAATAACACAGCCAGTTAAAGATAAGACTCTATCAAGAAGAGACGTAAAACTTATAATGGAGGGAAAGAGGGGAGGAAGAGGAGCACTGCATGAGATCTATTCTCATCAGTCTTGGTCTGAGGAAGAAATAATGTACAGCACTGAGTATAACAATCAATCATATCCTACAGGCAGTAGCAGGGGGGAAGGGCCCCCAAGGGGGGGCAATTTAGAAAGAAGGGAAGAAGTAGTAAGGGAGAAGGGTAGGGAAAGGGAGGGGGCAGATAAGAAGGGAATACTGAGGGAGGCGGTGGTCAAAAGAAAAACTCTTAAGAAGAGGAAGGGAGAAGGGGAAAAGCAAAACCATAAATAAGGGAGGAAATAGGATGGAGGGAAAGACACAGATAGTAATCATAATTGTGAATGTGAATGGGATAAACTCTCCAATGAAATGGAGGCAGATAGCAGAATGGATTAAAAACCATAATCCTACGATATGCTGTTTACAAAAAACACATCTGAAACAGAAGGATACACACAGGGTAAAGGTAGAAGGCTGGAGCAAAATATGTCATGCCACAGCTAAAGTAAAAAAAAGCAGGGGTAGCAATCCTTATCTCAGATAAAGCAAAAGCAAAAATAGATCTAATTAAAAGAGATAAGATAGGGAATTATACCCTGCTAAAAGGCTGTATCAGCAAGCACCCCAGCACACCCAGGGTGGCTACTAGCACAGGTTCTTAGATCTGCTTTTCTAAAGGAAAGCAACTCAAAATGGGTTAACAATCTTACTTTAATCGATCAAATATCATTTACCTAGTTCAGGGGGAAAAGTCGGCACCCTGAACTTCAGAGAATACAAACAGAAGTTACAAACAAACAGAAAAACAGATCAGCAGATGGCTTCCAGCGTCTGACCAT